>CAJNIZ010044804.1:141724-159339 GCA_905231905.1 Symbiodinium pilosum
GGAATGTTCCAATGCTTTGGCTCAAGGTTCCCCTTAGAGGCTGAAAGGATTATGGAGGTATTTTGCCTTGCCATAAATTCTGGACATTCTGTCAATGCTGAGCTGAGCTACGAGTTACAACATTCAGAGTGAAAAGGTGCGTTTGCGCAGTTGGTTTGCTGGTTGTGATTCAACCATCCAGTCGACCTTTTACACTATTGATACTGCAAGGATTCACATGGTAGAATTGTTAGACGGTGGTAAAGGTACAAAAGTAGTGGAGGGTACAGGCTTGTCTTCGTTACCATCATAATCAGCAGTAGTCCTAAATATCCCTGTAGGTGGCAGTCCTCCCTGCTGAGGTTACTGTATTGAAGCAATGTTTCCGAATTGCACAAGTTCATGTCACCACCTTAAAGCCCCACAGAAAAAAGCGGCAACTGGCCCAAAAGACAATTGAAAAGACGATTGACGCAAAAACGTTTGGCTGAGGCTGGATTTAGCCAACAATCATTTTCGAGCAGGACGGGATGGCTCGGACGGCGAGACTGAAAGAGTGTAAGCTGCTGTTTAACACTTGAATCCTAATCCCTAGGCTCCTTCACACCTGTTGTAAGTATTGCTGCTGTGTTATGTCAGCTCGCTTGCCTTACTGCTTACAGTAGAATTTGTGACTGTTACTTGTTACACGGTGGCTCTGCACGGTTTTGATGGACTTGAGTTGAGCTATTTCCACATGCAGTTTACCCTGTTTCGAGACTAGCAAGGAATTCTGCAGCAGAACCCCACGGAAGCCTTTGCTCTGCAAGATGGTGATTTGGATGGCTTCGAGCCTGCCGTGTGCAGCTCAGCTATTGGTTCTGATTGTTCCGTAGTGACATATGGGGGTTTCCCGAAATTAGGGGTACCTTTTTGAGGGTCCCCAGAATAAGTATCACAGTATTCGGGGGTCAATATTGGAGGTGCCCCTATTTCGGGAAACTACCATGTTTCAATCATTCCTGCGAAGCAATCCAGTAGCTGGCTTGGGCGCGTGAAGGGCTGGCATTGTCCCTGAATTGCATTCAAAAGCAAGATCTGCGGTTGCCAAAGCGAAGGTGCTCCGTGTTGTGGACAAAGGCTTCGTGACCGTTGAAGGTCTTTTGGACGCTGAGATTGCCCAGGTGATATCCGAGGCGAAAACCTGTTGTCATGGGGAACCTGTGTTTGTCATTGCAACTTTCCTGGCATTCTTTCAGATTCACATCTTTGCAAAGCTCCCGTCCTGCTGCCAAGAGTTCAGGTTTACATTCTAAGGTGCACATGCACAGCTCCGGAATGATCAGGCAGCCTTCAAAGCAGTAGCAGCCAATCTGTAGACTAAAAAGCCTAGTGGCTCTTCAGGCAAGCATGCAGCAGAGATTTTTTTACATGTCAGCGCAAGCTTAAATGAATTCCCTGGGTTGGTAAACGCCGGCAGGAGTGTGAAACAAACTTCTGGAAGCGACGTGATGTCGGAGCCATGAGTGCGGCCCAGGTAGGATACTCGCAAGATAGGTCATGTGAGTCATGTGCAACCTCCGTGCCCATTATGTGCACAGAGGCAACGGCAGAGGGCATCTTCGAGTGTTGGGTCCCATATCCTGCACGGAGATGTATGTCGCCTGAGTTTCAGCTCCGTGGCTGACATTCATGGGGTATGCCTGGCACCTGCTTAAAGAAGTTCCTTTCGTCACTCGAGCAGGCATGCTCTTCGGATTCTTTTTGGCCTGCCTCACGAGTTTGCCCGCAACAAGTACGGCATGAAACTCAAAGTGCCAACCATGGCCCATCTTGCGTGCATACCACCAGGAGCCAACTGGTAGACCTATCAGAGTTTCATGACTGCCTCCGTATATTTTTTGCTGTGACTCTGGGACTGCGGACGCAGGAGCCAAAGAAGCAGTCCACCTTGACTTTGCTGGTGGAAGCGCATCTGGTCGCGAGTTGACCTTCTCCTTGTTCCTGACCCATCAGTGGACAGCGGAGGACGGCCGCCGCTCTTTACTGTGACGATCAATGTTGTCCATGGCTACAGATGTTTCTCCCAGTATGTTGTGATTGCATCTGAGTGGCTTCCATGATCGTTTGCAAGCTGGCATGTTGACAGGACGGTGGCGCCTTCAGAGCCTATGTGGATGGAGATGACAAAGTTCTCACGCATCCACCTGGCTCTGCAGAGGAAGCTCGTAGCACACACGCAGCAACAGTGACACGAAGCTTCCTGGCGTAGCATCAGTGGCGTTGAATTGTGTGCTGAATCTGCCTTGTACGCAACTTGCTGTAGATTCCGCGAGTTCGTTTCCGGTTGACTTTCTCCGCTAGGAGCTGCCAAGAGCTTCCTGCAGAGAACAAGGCGGAATCTCAATTCAAACGGGATCAGTAGTATCAAGTGGGCCTGAGGACTGGGGGACGGCCTGGATTGTAGATTCGGGTGGGGCATGGTGAGGCTTCATGGTCCTGGAGCAAGGTACCAGATAGGCATGAAGAGTAGCATAGAAGCCGCTGGTTCAGAGCCTTGTGGACATGTTGGATGTTCAAAGGCATCCGTTGACCATGGACATTTGCTGCATTGCTCAGACTTCGACAGGAAGTGCAGAAGAAGGCGGCGCAGTCTTCAAGGCGACTCGAGTGCAAGGTGTAAGCAGCTTAGCAGCACCGTCTTCTTTGCATAATTCCATCAGATTCCCTGAGGATGTATTTCCGGAAGTGGGGCGTTGCCTCATCTTTCAGTCCAAGCGGCTGTGGCACGAGATTCGACCTCCCAGCAAGATGCTTTGGGTCCCGAGCCTAATCCGAATGGAATCGAGTTGATCATCACGTAAGCTGCAGAGGTTTGGGTTTGGTCGTGATGCTGCCAGATGCTGACTGCTGAGGTTCTCTCCCTGTTCGCATACACCGAATAGAGGTTTCAATGCATGAAAAGAAATTGTCATACGTGGAACGTGGCAAGATATTCGCTTGAATTTGCACTTCCCTGCTGAGCAAGGGAATATAGGCTACAATATAATATTTAAACAAACTAGAGTTGACCCGCTGTCTATAGCAACGGAAAATATTTGTGTGAGAGTGCCCATAACCCGATGAAGAATCAACATATAAAACCGCACGTAGAGCCCGCAGAACGATCAAGATATAACACCGCACGCGACACAAAAAAAGGTCAACTTTAGACTCTGAAAGATTTTGCATCTCCGCCCCGTGTCTACGCATTCCACCGAGTCGTATCCGGTGCGATTTGCATGAAAGCTCGGGGTAGCGCAAAAATCCCTGCGCACAGATACGGCCAACCTAGAAATTCTGAAAGATTTTAGGTCTCTGTCTCGGGTCTATGAGTTAGAAGCTCATTCTGCGAATAGAGATGATACGATCGAAAATCGTCGAGATCGCGTCTCCTATATCAAAAATCTCGGAGATTTCCGAATTTTTCAGCTTTTCCGAAGGCCTCTAAAATTTATGAGATTTTTGTGCGTTTACGGAACCCGCAACGGATAATTTAAAAGAGAACTAGAAGAATTAGGTCGTACGCGAATAAAAGGATTATAAAGGTTCGCACTTCATTATTGAGATATTTCTAATACGATTATGAATAGGTTATTCAATAGATTTGAATTTTCGTTATTGATATATATATCTATAGAAAACATATATTATTTTTTTTCTGAAATAGAAAGATTAATTTTTAAGATTATGATCTGATGAATAAATTAGAAAATCTGCGTTGTTAATTTATTTATATTTTGAGATGAATTTAGCAAATATTTCCATATTTATAAAAACATAAAGAAGGAGGAATTCATATTATATGAAGATTTAAGAATTACTATGACCAATTTATTCGTTTTTCTCTTAAAGATATGAATTTGATTATGGGGGGGATTGATTCGCATACTAAATTATTGAATTTTTAGGATATATTTCTTATTCGTAAAATATATAATATTATTGAAAGGGAAATATTTGAAAATATTGGATATCGGCGTAAGAAGATGAAATTTTCGAAAATCGATAATAGAAAATATAATTTCATCTTACCTAATTATTCTAGAAGAGAAAATCTGAATTTTAATACGATCGAATTCATTTCACGACCGAGATCATCATTATCTTCTCGATATAATAGGAAATAAAAAAGATATGAAAAAAATCTGAATATTAATTGCATTGCATAGATTATGATATTAGATATCTATTACTTTCTATCGATATTCAGAAAGATAGTTATAGATATAATTTTGATAGCGAATTGAGCAATATAGAATCTGAATAGATTTGAAATCTTGAATCCTGAAATTTAAATGGCGCATTATTGATTATTCCCCATTAATCCTAGATAATTTTTTTATTTTTCATTTTCTATTCTATTTATAATCTTCATCCAATATAAATTCCTGCGGATTTTTGGGACGCGCAAGCGATAATTACTATTATATACGAATTCTCGTACTCGTAGAGGACCTTATCGGACCCGTAACGGACGCATAAGAAATAAATAGAAAAATGGGCAGGAATCCGCCCCTAACATGATTCTTCTTGATATTATCCTAAATAGATTCCGGCGGCTCGCTCGCTATCACGGTTCTTATCATAATACACGACTTCCGGCTTCCTGATCCATATATACAGGGTCTCTTCTTATGAGATCTCCACCAACTCTTGCTAATCGCATCTCATCGCGTCGCTCTGGACTCCAATGATTTGGAGACTACAGGATAACCAGAAATATAAGCGCTATAATTTTTATATAAATTATTCATATTCGTGATTAAATCGCATATTGCGGCCTCCCATCCTTGAGACGCAATCTGCATATGGAATATAAATCTCTGAAGATTAGCCCAAAATTCATCATATTCCGGATATAGGATTCATAAAGATGAATAATATCCTTGATGAGGCGTCTTTCTATTTCCTCGTCAGATATTTTGATATTTTGCCGTCGTAATTACTACGATCATTGCTTCTGCAGCTCTCTCTTCACTTGACA
Source organism: Symbiodinium pilosum (assembly GCA_905231905.1). Lineage (NCBI taxonomy): Eukaryota > Dinophyceae > Suessiales > Symbiodiniaceae > Symbiodinium > Symbiodinium pilosum. The sequence goes on from CAJNIZ010044804.1 coordinate 146,709, forward strand.
TAACAGCGCCTCTATTTTTATATATATAGACTAACGACAGAGCAATATACGCTGAATTTATAGCCATATTTGACGTAGATCCGAAATCTTATAAATCATCAGATTGGAAGAGATCCTGAGATATCAATAAATCAATATCTAGAAATCGTCATTATAAATTTCTATGATTGATTCGATAGATTGATCTTTGCCGCATATATAATTCGATAAATGAATATTTCAGGAAGGCGCCGCATCTCCTATAGAATCTTCATATTATTCAATTATCTATTATCATCTGCTTTCATCATCCCCAGATATCTAGATCCGGAATGCGTTGCTGAAGATCTTTCATATTAAAAATAGAAATTCGATGATAGATATTGATATAGAATCTCTGAAAATATCAGAAGATAATTAATTGAAAATTATTAGACGCAAATCGCACGATATTTCGGATCTCAAGAAAGCTGCAGATCTAATAACAAAATCTGATCTCCAATATCAGAAGAAGATTCTGATAATATCTCGCAATAGATTTGCCGCCATGATCGGATCCAGGCCTGCTATAGAAATTCCGTAATCTAGAATAATCTTACGATTTCTGAATAGATTCTAGATATTCTATAAAGAGAAATATAGAGGATATATCAAGAGATGAAAGAGATCCAAGATTGGAGAGATATATCAAGATTCCTATGATTGCTAGAAGGAAAATCTTTCAGCGATATCTCTATATCCGGATCATTTTTATGATTTCTTAATCTCAAAAAGAGATCTAGGATAATATAGAGAGAACGGAATAAGATCTATATTGATCTTTCAACGAATGACATAAAACGAATCCCCTTTGATAGGGAATTTCGTAGGAATCCTATAGTCATTATAATGGAAATCTAATATTGGAATCTCATATCCGAATCAATTTTATGATTTCTCAATGAGATCTAGGCATTGTAGGCAAATCCCAAAAAGAGATCTAGGGGCGATATAGAGCAGATAGAATAAGATCTATATTGATATTCTAATGAATAACAGAAAAAGAATCTAATTTGAGAGGAATATCTCAAGATTCCTATGATCATCATATTAGAAATTTCTGATCGGATCTTCATATCAAGATCATTTTTTCTATAATTTCATTCTAGGGAGATAATATAAGGAAGATGAGATAGGATCGAGATAAACGCTGGATTTGGAAGGATATCTCAGATTTCTTAATATCTTTATAAGAGAAATCTCTTATCGGAATCTCATATCCGCATCATTTATTCTATTCTAGATAGATTATAAAAGAAAATATAAGATGATATAGAGAGGATGGAATAGGATGCTAAAAGATTTCAAATTTGGGAGAATTCTCCAGGATTCCTGCGATCGTTATAAGGAATTCTCATTTCAAATCTAATTTATATATATATATATTTTTTTTTTAAATTTAATTTAATATAGGATATTCCTTGCAAATAGAAGGATAGGACGACGCAACGAATAATATATATAGGATTTGGGTCGATGAATCCTCTATCTCATGTAATAATTGGTCTGATGTTCTATCTTCCCCTTTATATCCGATCAATTGATCTCAAGATTGAAATGAGATAATATTGGATTCATTGAGATATCTCTCTGATATTATAATTTCCAGAAAATCCGAGATCTATGAGATAGATAGAAATATAGGAAAAAATAATCGCTCTGATACGATATTTATATCAGGCAAATACGCGACAAGATCTTGAATTCTTCCGTTGAATAATATCATATCTCATATCTCTAAATGAGATTGCCAATATTCATCTCATGAATTATTATGGCATACTTTTTAATAGATAGGCATTATTTGTATATATTCTATATACAAAATATTCGCAATTAGAGATAGATTTCTAATTAGAGAAGATCAAAACCCAGATAATCTATCGTGCTTCAATATAATCCACGAGACAACTTTGGTTCACGACGCACGATCCGCAGCCAGGATATCTTCCTGCATAGGGCGTAATCGGGTCTGCAAGAAACGCAGGAGTCCGAAGCAAAAATTGAATATGCGCAGCCGACCCCTGCAAGTCCTTAAAAAACGTAGCAATGAATGCTGGCGAGGAGCCGAGAATAAAGCTTTGCAGCAACGCATATGCAGCAATCTCGTCCGCCCTACGCCTTTCCGTCCGTACTCCCGTCCTTATTTGACTTGCCTGAAGACTCATGACGATAGATACTATAACGTATGAAGATGAGCTATCTGAATTCATGGAGAAACTAATTGAGAGGATACGCCTTGCAGCAATAAGCTCGCGCACCTGCTTGGTTAGCTTGCGGCACACAGACATATACGGATGGTTGGACATCCGTTTAATGGACTTGCATATATCATTGCCAAAGGCGCCAAATGCTATATCTCCCTTTATAGATCAATTATTGAAGCGCTTCCAAATATAGACGATCTATGCAGACTAGGCATTGGAGCAAATCGGATATCTGAAGCCAGTTGTCGCATCTCCGGGAGGGAATATATCCTCGAATCCTTTGGCTGCGCAATCAGCAGCTGGACTTCTATCATTTCCGAGAATACGTAGAGGATTATTATCTCGGGTCAATCTACAGGCGAAAGAGGGATCAGGGAATATCCAGAGATCAATAAATCGGTCATGGGCTAGATTGGATTTTACAATTATAATCTTTATATTTGTTGTCTGATTAGCTAGATGTACGCTGTATTTGCCAAGATTTCCTCGGTAATGATTTGAGGTGTCTTGGCAATTTACGCTGTAGCTGAGCCATACGTATAAGCCTTAACTAGGATCTGCATTGCTGGTCCTGCATGCAACAACATGATACGCCGCTGCTGCATATGAGCTGCACAGAGACCCGGTCTCCATCAGGTCTTTATCTATGAATCGGCTGACCATCAGGCTGACGGCAATCTTCTCGACTTGGGATATCATTGGAATTATCCTTGACAATATCCTTGGCATGCCCCCGATATATCCGCTCTCGATCCTTCCCCTCTATAATTCCGCGCCAAATAAAACTCCCCAAATATCTATTTGGGCCCAAGATGCGTAGCTAGCCGCTGGCCGCCCATGCGTACGCCAAGCATGGGCAATCTTGGCAGATCTTCCAAACAAATCGAATACGACCAATAGCTTGTAGGCGCCGGAGCCTTGCGCAACAAAAAGGCATTCGACGGGCAAATATACGCCATATCCTAAAAATAAGCTCGTTGGAACGCAATGCATCCAAGCTATACAAAATCTTGCGAAGAATTCCTTTGAATCAATCCTTCTCCTGCCTAGTATCAAATCTCGACAACACTGGTCATTCCAATATGACATAAATCTAGGATGCGACTCCTTAGATATCGTCGAGATGCCAAGCAGCATCAAGCGTGCAACCTAAGAGCCATCTCATCCCGCCTCGTGCGGGCGTCATCCATCATTTTGGATATTGCGCCCAATATCAGTGAGAAGGCAAACCTCTTTCCAGAAATCGCACGCCCCGTCTCTAATTGCCCAACGAAAAGTCAGCGGGGAAATGCAATACACTGCAAATAAAGCACTGTATGCCTAGAGTTGTGCTGGTAGGTTCCGTCTTCGGCAAGATGAAGGCCGGCGACTGCAGGAGCGGTGCGCGCTTCTCCAAGACCTTGATATGATATCGTGTATCCGATTATCTTCAACGTTTTATTAGATATTATCAGGCAAATCAATCTGGTAGCTGATTCATCTCCAGGATCTCCTGGCCCTGGCGCCTGGGGCACCATCATACAATAAAATCATAAGGAGATCGCATCTTGGGTTGGGAAGTTGAGCTTTGTTGTCAGAGATCGAATTTGGGAGCTTTTGACCTTCTGGGCATCGATTTTCTTGAATTTCTACTAGTCCCAACCAAATAATATTCTCGATTAGATATAATTTTTTGAAGGCAGGGTCTTTCCGGATCTTTCCGAAACTCTTCAGCAATATATAAAAACGCAATGCGCGCGACTGAATTCCCGAATCCATCCCCAATCTTCCCTTAGATCTCTCTTAAGATATTTTCTCCCACGCCCATATCCCAAAATTCCCTATTCCTTCCATTTCGCTCTACGAAGGGAGATTTGGGAGTTTTCTGGATTTTTTAAAGATTCCCAGCCTCAATCCCGTAAATCCCTCAATTTTGATCATTCTCCCAGCCCCAATCCCGTAAATCCCCAATCTCCCAAGAATTAGAAGATTTACGATTTTTTAAATCATTCTCCCAACCCCAAGCCACAAATCCCCAATCCCTTAGAGATTTTATATTGATTTTAATTATTCTCCCAACCCCATTTCCAAAATCCCCCAATCCCCCCTTCTCGCAACGCGGACTTTTTATCCTGATAGGGACCTATCCCCTCTGCCTTGGGGGGATATCTGATATTTTCCAGATTGGGCGGATCGAGGAAGGGATGGGACTGGGGTAGGAGATTATACCGGATAAATCCTATACGGAATCTTTTGATGAAGCTTATACCGTAGCCAAAGACATAGAGACCTATATCTACGCAGAAAATATAATCACGCCAAAACATGCCCGGAGTTAGGAGAATCTCTAAGACAAGAATATTTTCAATTGATTCAGGATGCGCTATGCAACGCAGAATACGATCCTGATATCCAATATTTGGATCTATCATAATCTCCATAATCTCCAAGAGCCCGACATAATTTCTTTCTTGAACGTGAATAGAGGAAAATCTTGGAATGATCCCATCATCTGGTCAAATTCAAATAGTTCCAAGGCAATAATTGATTCAGGATTTTCGGATAAGGACCCAGGGACGATAGAATTCGATAGCAAGATCAACGCGCATCCATCTGCATCCTGAATAAGAATAAAACGTCTCTATCCTATTTATAGATAAATGCGATGATCTACTTATCTTCTCCCTTATCTACATCACGAGATCTTGGGCGCGCGTATAAGATCAGGCAAAAAAATCATAGATCGTAAATAAAAATATATCTATATAATTTTTTGCGCTTTCCTGATATCTGGTCGAATAGAATGCAACTAAATATGGATCTGAACTGATCCTCTCATATTTAAGAAAACTTCCTTCTGATCAATAGGAGATAGGAGAGATCCCTCATAAATTATGTATTCATATATCAATATTTTTCTCTTTGAGATCCTTCTCGAAGATGATTGCTTTTCATTTCTTATAAAGATTTTCTTCATCCAGGAGTTCATATCTTCATATCTCGCTATCAAATCTTATATTTTAATATAGAATCGTATATTCAATCTATGCTGAGACTCAATAGCTGCCACGATCGAAATCAAGATAAGATAAAAGAAATATATTGAAATAGGAAAATCCAATTATCTACGATTCATCAATCCTAGCTTGCATTTCAACTCTATTATCTACGTTATCTACGATCGCACGTCCTTTATCTGCAATTGTGCCTCACGGAATTTCTTCATCATGATAATCTCCCAAATCTCCGTATCTACGATTGATATATCACGCTATTCCATATCTATATGAAATAAATCTCATTTATTCCTGATTCCGCCCAAAGATCTGAATACGGCTTCGTATAATCATATGATTTACGACGATCATCATCGAATTTCAATAGAATAAAAGAGAAAATATCCAAATTAGATCTAAATATATCTAAATTCCCAAATATAGAGATATCAAATCTTATTGATATATAAAATAGCTTTTGCTCATTGCGCCATTTGAATATTGCAATAGACATTCCATAAAGAGCTATGATATCGAGACGAATCTCCCAAATTTCCTGGGAGGATGATTACGACGATATCGAAGGATTCTGCCTGAAGACGAGGCGAGGACGAGGAATATGATATATTAATATCATATCATATTGAATTTATATTTCGTATTTCAAGAAATTTCTTAGATCAATCCAATCTTTATTATTATATTTTTCTATCCCGCAAAATATTATATTGAAGCACCAGATCCAAGAAATAGAGAATCTTATCCAGAAGCATCAAGATGATAATTGCTGAGAGAAAACGGAAATGATTGATAGAGATCACGCTGCTGCATATAATCGATAATGCTAGATATATTATACGACATATTATTTTATAGACTAGCTAGTATTCTTAAGATAGAAGATCGGATTCGAAGATGATAGAGAGGATATAGCGCCCTATCCGCATTATAAAGGATTGAAGATATTATTGGGAGCTGGGAATTCCAAAATATACGAAATATCTAGTCAGATATTCATCTTCAATATCTATCGTTCAGATTGGTCTTCATTATATGAGGATATAATAGGAGAATCCTTGCCTTCTATCAAATTTCCACCTTATTCTCTGATTCTCTATCAGATCCTGATCTTGAATATCTCTAGGAGAATGCTTATCTTCCGTCTGATAGCGGCAGGCTCAGACGTTCCCTTATCTATCATGCTCTGAGTTTGAATCCATCTAGGAAATCCTCATCCTTCGTCTCATGACGATAGATTTAGATCCCTCATTCTCCCAATTTAGATTTCTGAATCCTGATCTGATATCTATTTCCTCCTATTTAGAAAATTGCTCTTCTCCCATATCATGAGAGGGAATCTCCTCCTATACGGAGGGAAATTCCTCCTGCACGGAGAACCTGACTGCTATTCGGAGGGCGGCGATCATTTCCTATCCAATCTTCTCTTATTCGGAGGGCGGATGCCATCTCCTATTCTCTTCCTATTTAGAAGACGACTTTTAATTCCTTATCAAATTCCTCCTATTTGGAATATAGATATTATCATCTCGTATATTCTCCTCTTATTTGGAGGGATAGATGCTCTGCGGACTATTTAGATCCCTTCAGGAGAGAGGATTTCTTTCCGTATAAAATTTATCGTAATTACGATATATAGGATAGAGAAGATGAAATGATATCCTGATATTTTTTTAGAATATTCATAGAAATTATTCTATAATCATAATAAGATCAAGATTCTCTAGCCGCTTAAGAACGTCTTCCAGAATATTCTTTTTGGACGGCATACGTATAATACGGAATCAAGGTACGTCCCTATCGGATCTAGATCAAAATTCAAATTCTAGTCACGATTCATATCATATATTTCTGAGATAGAGATGATTAATATTCATGATGATTGGATCTAGGGAATCCTCTATCATCAAAAATAGAAGCTGATCATTTCAAGAAATCGATAAAAATACGAAAATAATTCTAATAATTAATCTATCCGATCTTGCACGAAAAAGGAGTCTATCCAGATCTCATAATCATTCGAAGATTTCTTCTATAAATAGAAGATGATCTTCTATCAATGCTAATTTACATTTATTCAAGATCTCATTCAAATATATTTAGACCCGCATATATCATTTCGAGATAAGATCATATGAGAAGGAGATATCGCTCAAGACGTTTCCAACGGACGGAAATTTCTATCCAGGAATGAGAGAAATAATTCAATTATTCTTAAATCAAATGAATTATGATATATTATTTATCTATCTGAAATTTCCCTTATTTGGATAGAATTGCAGAATTTTTTGATAGTATCCATTCATACCTATCTTTAATATCCTATCGTCATATGAAAGATTTCTAGAAAGATTTCTATCGAATCCTATAAGCAAAAGGTTTGAAGATTATAGGAATAAGAAATTAGATTGATATTATAGATCTCATATGATAAGAGAATCTTCTCTAATAAATTTTGGTTCCCTCGCCAAGAAGATCAGAAATGATCCGGAATGATATCTAAAAATATTGAGATCAGGGATTATCCGCATCTCCCCCTCAAGACCATATATAATGAGAGGAAACAATTTCAAATATATATTTTTTTAATATAAATCTATTTCAAATCATATTTTTGAATAGAATTTCAGAATATGAGAGCTGATCCTTTATCTATAAAAACGGAAATCATTCTTCGAGAAAATCTATAACGAGAAATCCGATGATCAATAAATATATAGAATATCATATGAAATCCGACGAAGAATCATCATATAAGATTAGAGATATGAAATTAACCAAATTATAGATGCTGAAAGATTTTACGCTCTTTCGAATCGCTGTCCAAATAATCAAAAAGAGAAAATTCATTCATTTGAAATCTCGAGAGATTTTGATCGCGCGACCCCCGCATCCGGCCGAATTTTTCCACTTCATTTATCTTTCTTGGACTACTTATGCGGCAATGCGAGGCACGCATTAATCCCCGTAGATAGATACGATCATCCTATGAATTCTGGAAGACTTCAATTCTCTATCTCTGATTTATATATTTCGCCGTACAAGCAATCAAAAAGAGATAAATCACGCCGAGCGTCACTCCCGGAGGAAAGATCTCTTGATCCAAAATCTTCGAGATTTTTAATGATGCCGTCCTTCCAGAGAGAGATTTCAATATATTTAATTTTCCGAAGAGCTATAAAATATTTGCGGGGAATCCAAAGGAGCGTGAGAAATATTTAGAAGCGAATCGGATAAATAACCGCGTATCAACGAAATAGCCGCAAATATCCGCGTCGAATTATTCAGAAAATAGAGCTTCTAGAAAGCCCGCAAGAGGTATTCTAAAAATGAGTCAGAAAAGCTGGAATACGTGCGAATAAGATATCCGCAAATGATCGCGTTATAATATATTGATCTATTGCCTATAATAACGAAAATATTTATTTGAGAAAATTCATAACGAAAAATCAGAGATTCGAATAATCAATAAGATCGTATAGGAATTCCGAAGCATTATCAATATTTTAAGATCGCATATGATATATTATTATAAATTCTGAAAGATTTTTGAGCTCCGCCCCGGGTCTTCCCATTCGATCGAGCCGCCGCGCAGACAACCAAAGAGAGAGAAATAGTTCAAAGCCTTGGGAGATTGATGATCACGTCATCATTTAATCCCATAATCCCCGTATCCAGTCCGATTTTTCCGCCTCATTTATCTCTTTTAGATTATTTGCGCGACGGCTCGGGCGAGCCCATAAATTTCTATATTTAAACACGGTCAATCTAGAAATTCTAAAAGATTTTGATTCCCTATCTCGATATTACGCGCTCTTCCGAATAATCGCGTCGATAATCAAAGAGAGATAAATCATATAGATCATATAAAATCGCACATGAATCTCGGCGAACAATCATTATCTAAGATCGCACGTAGCCAAAAACAAGTAGTCGAATAAATTCTGAAAGATTTTAGATCTACGTCCCGGGTTTAGACGAACCGCCACGCAGATAGCCGAAGAGATCAACCCGAATTTCCTGCCTTATTTATCTTTCTTAGGCTATTTGTGCGGCAGCTCGGAAAGCGCATGAATTCCCATAGATAGATACGCCCAATTTATAATGATTATATATATTCCGCCGAGAAATCGCGCAAAAAATCAAAAAGAGATAAATTATTGCTGGATTTTTGACGTCGAGGCAGATAACGATCTCGTTAGAGGGCGTCATATAAGAGGCTTTCATTCGCTTCATTCCATTATTTCTCATGCTTTATAGCGAGATTTTCCTGTTTCAAATTCTCGTTTCTCGATCGGTCAGTGCTGCGCATAGATAAATATCGCAGAAAGAGATCATTTATCTCAATACGCTGAGAATGCCGCAATTTTCACTAAAAGAAATATCCGATAATTAGGCTCATGATATGAAATCTCTATAAGCTTATTTTGCCATAGAGGTCCATATATTGTAGAGTATTGCTTGAATAATTTATTCAATTCCGAGAACGAATATATTCAACGGCAATATCATCCGAATAGCTGTGAGAGAAAGATAAAAATGAGAATAAATATCGCGCGACCAAAAATTTTCAGCAAAAATCAAAATTTGAAATTTTTTTCGAAGGATTCTAAAATCTCCGAGAATTTAGAGACTATAAGGAGCTCGTAATAGCCATTTTAAATCTGAGCCAGAAAAATTAGATTACAAGTGGTCGCGCCAGAATATTAAGAATATATATCATATATATCGAAATTTATATCAATATATTGAAAATTCCGTAGAACACTTAAGATTAGAGGGTTTTGAGGTGCAAGGCATGGGGTCGAATTGAGGTGCGATCACTGGGGCTGGATTTATAGGATCCTGGTGCATTTCTGGAGGCTTCACGAAGAACAAGGCCGCTGGCCTCGATAGCTGCGTACAGGGGGAGGATATTGCACAGGAAACGAAATTACAATCCAGGTTATATATTAACATTGATAATGAATACCTGAAGTTTGACGCTCCTTTCGATATATTACTGCTGGATTATCTTCTCTGGCAGAATTCCCATATCATGCCAAGATATCAATAGAACTAGACAATATTCAGATTTTGCCCATACGTGCTCCCATACTCATGAGAACCTGAGTTACGAGGATTCGGGTCACGCCTAGAGGCCCGAAATCTCGGGCGCCAAGAACCCGTCAGGATACTCAGCCAGCGCGCCTCTTCTAGGATCTAGAGACTCCAAAATCCGGTGCGCCGAGACCCCATTAGAACCCGTCAGAATCCGTCGGAATTCGTCGGAACCCGTCGGGGTCCCAGACGCTACACCACTTTAAGTATTCCAGGCCCTTGGTTTTAGCAATGGGAATAAAATCAGGAGGCTGGAATACTTAAAGTGGTGCAGCGGCTCGGTCCCCCACGGGTTCCGATAGGGTCCCAGCGCACCGGCTTTTGGGGTCTCCGGGCCCCAAAAAGGGTGCCGAATGAGAATCCGACGGGTTCTAATGCCTCAGATTACGGGCCTCCAATTCCCGAAATTGGTGCGCTCCTTCGGGTCGCGTAGGTGGGCCTTCAAAGCTTGAAGACTTAGGTTTAGGGATAAGTGATTTAGCGTAATACACGAATCCGATTCAAAATCTAATTTGCAAGAAGAGCTTAATTCATCATCTCCAGCCCCGAGATATAGATCAGGTAGAAGTATCAGAATTCAGAATGAGTCGTATATACTATACTAATGAGATATCAATATTTAAACGCCCAAATGCGATAAGCAAGCCTTACCACTACAAGTCCGTAGAGAATAATAACATTCACTCGATGAATAATATTTAATACTCGTATTATCATGAGCATGCTTTCGAAATATCCATTGCCTACTAACTCGATATAATCAAGACAATCTCCGAGAATATTTCTTTAACCCCCCCCCCTTTCTTCTCAAATTGACCCCCAATAGCTAGCCTCCAAAATCCCGTATCTGACCCTACAAATTATGATTCTAACCCTCTAAAATCTCTAACCTAACCCCACAATCCTTATATTTCTGACCTCTTATCTACTTAATTCCTGTCCCGAGACACCTTGAAGCCTTTTAACTTCCAAAATAAATCTTAAATATACCAGGGAATTTTTCAATCAATATATATGAAGATATATATTGACAGATAAATATGAAAATCAATCATTTATCTTTTCATGAATTCATACTACGTCATTTTCAAAAAAATAAATGAATTCAAATATTATATCATATTCTACCCAAATCATCGTATCGTATTCGAAATTTTATTTAGTAATCTAGGCCTTCATCGAGAAAGATTTTTTTGCATATCAATTTATGCAATCATATATCTCCTGATATATCTATTTTGATATCAAATTTTCTGATTTTATTGATAATGGGAAAATTGTTGCATGCAATCTGACAGCACAATGCGAGAGATTTGACAATCAGGCCTGGCTGAGTGGGCTGAGCATGCAGCGTTCCGTTCACTTCTTCGTATCTGCTTCAGCTCTGCTCAACTCACGGTGTTTGAAGGTAGTATGCTGAAAGCATCGACCAATCACTTCTCCCGTCTGCCGGACCACAATCCAATCGCCATCGCATTCCGTTGTGAAACGACGGTCCCAGCTTACGTGCCTGTTGCTCTTGCTTACGAGTTGTACCTTCAGGCGCGGGCAGCGGCCACAAAGCCAAAGCAGCAAGTATACGGCCAAGCGCCGGTTGCAGATGCTGTAATAGTAACCCTGGTGGAAAACAACATCCATCATTTCCACCTCGCGCTTGAGCATTCTCCGTTCCAGGATTGCATCAAACATTTCACGGACAGAACTTGTTTTGATATAAGCTTTGGCTGTGCGTCCCGCTGAATCACCTGAGCTATAACCGGAGCTATGACCAAAATTGCCACTGTCCTTGAAGCCAGACCTGATAGAGTCCTGCGTGAAGTACAGCTCACATGGAGGAATGAAGAAAACACTTCCAGCCTCGTACCCGTAGAATCGGTGCACAACTTGCTCTGGTGTAGGCTGAAAGACCTCTTGGTCATGCTGCCAGGATCATCTATGGCAGCTTCAGAAACCGCTGTGGGGGCGCTTGTGGTGTCTTCTTGCAGCAAAGCCGGGGAATCTCCAAGATCACCAGTGCGCGTCTCCGACACGGTTGGCGCCGCGGGTTCAGGGGTGGCAGGAATGGTGGAGCTGAAGCCTTTGCATCCTCAGCCGCCTCGGCCTCGTCACCTTCGGCAGCAGCATCACTGCTAGGCTCTTCATCAACATCGTTGTCGCTTTGAGGCTCCGGCCCTCGGCCAAATGTATTTGTTCTGAAATCAAAGTGGCAGTCGCCGTGCAGTTGTACAAGTACCGTGAAGCGTCCTAACCAATGGGTTCGACCCGTTAAGCCTTGCTGACGATCCAGCTTTCATTCAAGTGCTACCACCAAGA
>CAJNIZ010044805.1:0-14415 GCA_905231905.1 Symbiodinium pilosum
CCCTAAACCCTAAACCCTAAACCCTAAATTGTAGGTTCCATTTTCTTTTCCATTATCCCTATATAACCCCTATAAACCCCTTTAAAGGGTACCCCTATTTTTGGGAAACCCCCATATCTGTCCCTAAAAACTCTCAGGGCGCAGCGTTCTGGCCATAGAGGAAAAGTTGGGCCGGCTGGTGGATCGAGCCCCCCCACGCCGGAAGGCACTCATGGTTTCAGGGTTTAGGGTTCAGGGTTTAGGGTTTAGGGTTTAGGGTTCAGGGTTTAGGGTTTAGGGTCTCTCCCTTACTTGCGTGTAGGCCCAAGGATTCAGGGCAGTGAGGTTTGGGGATTTAGGAAGTTGGGGATTAGGGTCTAACCATGGTGTGGGGTTGAGGGTCTCTCCGTTCATCAATGTGCTCCTGGGCCTGGACTGCAGGGGTGATTTGTTCTTATATACAATGATGATTATATAGTCCCCCTTAAGTAGATAGAATATGGGGTATATGGGGATCCTGTTATAATAATATGCCCAAAACCATATTCTATCTACTTAAGTGGGATTATAAGCTTATGGCTCCGGTTGCTATGACCACGACTACCATGATTATTCTGCTGCTGACTTTTACTAGAAGTAACGATATTCTTCCAGTTATTCATGTATGTTCTATAGCCATAATCACTATCCGTATTCTTCGCTTCTAACTAACATCATGACTGCTACTGGTATAAGCATCATGCCCTGCTTTAGGGTTATCATGGGGTCACACATGAGTTGGACTTACGGCTTAGAACCCAAAACCCTAAACAACGAACTCTAAACCCTAAACCGAAACAAAACACCCTAAACCCTAAACCCACTTCAGCTCCAATGCTCACTCTATGCTATCAATCTCAAAGAGCAGCCCTGCATGGAGTGCGGGCAAGCAGACCTAGCGATCCCCTTGACCGTTTGGGAATTATAGGGTTTAGGGATCAGGGCCTAGGGGTTAGAGTAGGGGTTGCTGCATGAGGTACCTAATCCGTAGGAATTGAGGGTCTAGGGTTCAGGCTTTACCGTAGGAACTTGGGTGCCATAGAATGTCTAGAGTCATGCAGGATCTTGCCCATCTACTGTAGCAATGTGCAGGTAGATCCGCATGGACCAATGTATTTCGGAGTTGGATGGCTAGCATAGAAGAGAGCGGCTCTACGAAGCGGCATTGCCTACCAAGAAAGGTTTTTCTTTGATGGATTCCTCTACGCCTCCTTCTATGATATTCCCCCCAGGTTCACCCGTTCATTGAGTTATTTTAGGGCTAAGTGAGGAAGGGGCAACCTCGGTTTCTTTGCAGCATCAGGGCTTGGAGCTATGAAGAAGCCTGGGCTGCAACTTCTGCGGTCTCAAACATTCACTCCTATCAGATGATTCTTTGTTTCTGAAAGAAGGCCCTCCGCAGATCAGATTCTTCGGCACATATTCACATTTTCCCATACCATTGTAGAGGAACAGTCTTGGAAAGTTTTCAAGCGCCTGATAGTTACCGAAATTTCTAGGACCTTTGGGATGTAAGGTACTGCAAGATTTCAGCCATCGAAGGAATTTCCCAACTCTCAAGCCAGAGAATTTCCATGAGCCATATTCGTTAGGTCGGCCTAGATCAAAAACCTGTATAACTCCAATTAACTCCATATAGTCCTGTCGAGAGCATCTAGGGGTTCTTTGAATAAAGGGAGCGAAGCTTGCTGGTTTTTCGTAGGGAACAGGGGAATGTAATCCCTACATCGTATTTTCCTGTATTCCCTCCTAAGAGCCCGTAAGAAAGCTCCTACCTTTGGGTGGCATATCTCATCTCTACTTGTAGGAGCCTTGGAGCATTGAAGTCCGTCTGCCAGGCTTGTCCATGAGGGTGCTGTTGGATATGAGGGTTTCTAAAAATAGGCGAACCCTTTAAAGGGCGTTATAAGGGTTATATGGGAAGGTCTAGGGTTCAGGGTATCCCTCAAATTACTTAGTTTTGGGAGTCCCTATAACATTATAATGTTTGGGGGTCTATGTTGGGGTCCCCTATTTAAGGAAACTGGGTGATACTTTGGAAGAGAGCGAGTACATCAAGCCCTACCTCATACTATTAAGGTTTAGGGTTGGGGGTTGTAGTGCTGAAGTCCAACCTCTACATGTTTATTCCTTAAACCCTGAAACCCCAAACCCTAAACCCTAAGCTAATTGAGACAGAGGCCGCTTCCATGGTTGCCCATGTGGCATCCAGATCTTCCATGCCCTTCTCGCACCTTCGGCCTCTTCAAAGTTAAGGGTGTAGGGTCCAGGGTAAGGGTTGAGGTTTACTTTGTCTGGCTCCAGCGTTTAGAGCTCTCACATATTCCCAAAATCCTAGGCAACGGTTACTTACTATTATACCGAGCCCAAATCGATGACTCTTGTATACTGGACCCTCAGGTTTAGGCTTGTGGGGTTCAAGGATTAAAGGTCTGGAGCTTGCCTTTGACTAGTCCCTAACAACGTAACTCACGCCTCCCCAGTATTTAGGGCTTAGGGTTTAGGGCTTGGGTTTGAGAATTATAGGGATATGTAGGCAACAAAGGAGAATCAAATGGAAAAGAACATGGAAAACAAAATGGTCACTGGGTTCATGTAGGGATTGGGCTTTCCGAAAATTCGGGCCCTCTCCCTAATAGTCCCCATGATATTGGGTTCCACATTCACGCCACCCAGACCATAAACAACTGGGACATATGAGCTATAGTCTAAACTCCTAGCATCCCCCTTAATAACCCCTATAGTAGTCCCTGATAAAATACCCTGCATAACCCCTTTAAGGAGTTTAGACCCCGAACCCTAAAACCTAGTCTCCTATTAATCCCCTTTAAGGAGTTTAGACCCTAATCCTAGCACGGAGTTTAGACCCCGAACCCTAAACCTAGTCCCCTATTAACCCCCTTTAAGGAGTTTAGACCCTAATCCTAGCATAACTTGGAAAGGAATGTATTGAATCTTTATTGAATTGAATAGGAATGTATTGAATGTCTATTAAATTAAATGGGAATGTGTTGAATCTTTACTCAATTGAAGAGGAATGTATCGACTCTCTATTTAAAGACCAAATGAAAATGATTCGTGGGCCAATTGTGAGAGTATGGAAGTTAATTCGATTTCAATTGATTTCAAATGGAATTTAATTCGATTTCAACTGCTTTTACATGGACTTTAATTCGATTTCAAGTGATTTTACATGGAAGTTAATTCGATGTCAAGTGATTTTAAATGGAAATATAATTCGATTTCAAATGATTCAGAATGAATTTAATTCGATTTCAGTTGATTTCAAATGCAATCTAATTCGATTTCAATTGATTTCTAATGGAATTCAAAATGATTTCAAATAAGTTTCTACCGGAAGTTTAGTTCGATTACAGTTGATGTTTAAAGGAATTTTAGATACTAGCAGGCTCTGCAGTTTTTGTTTCCACTAATGTTGTCCCTTTTCCAATTCTGGTTCGGGCTGNNCTGCTGTAGGGCAGCCTTGGTAAGGAGTAGCCTAGGAAGGAATGAAAAAAAAGGTTTTAAGTAAGCGGGCATATAAGAAACTAATTATAGCTTTCTGAAGGGCCTGGATTTCTTGAAAATCTTCGGTTCAAAAATTAGAAAGCACGAAGCAAAAGCTAAGACTAATGGAGTTGGAGCTTAAAGCAGCAGCAGGCTCTGCAGAATTAGTTTGTACTAATGTAAACTCGAGACTAAACAGGAGCGGCCAGTCTTTTTGCAGTAAATGTAGCTAAAACTACTTGCTGAAATCTACTACCCAGAAAATTTCTTTAAATCTAGTCCCTTTTCACCTGACGAAAAGCCACCTAATTGTAGCTAGTCTTCGGCGGCTAATTCTACCCCAATTTTTTTCGTTAAATATGGTCACTTTTGTTGATGTAGTGCTCGGATTAAACCCTAATCCCTAAACCCTAGGCCGTATATAATCCCTCTTTTAAGGCGTTTAGACTATGGCTCAGTTGGATCCTCCAGGCTGTTTTGGTTCCTGGAAGGTCCCCGCCAAGGTAGCACAGCGAAGACTTTTTTTAGGGTTTCAGGGTTTAGGGTTTCCGGGTTTCAGTGTTTTAGGGTTTCAGGGTTTTAGGGTGTCAGGGTGTTAAGGTTTAGGATTTTAGGGTTTGGGGTTTCGGGTTTAGGGTTTAGGGTCTAGGGTTTCGGGTTTAGGGATTAGGGTTTAGGGTTCAGGGTTTAGGGAATGAAGCAGGAGGCTTTGGGTAAAGTACCGGAAGTTTGAACAGTAGTAGCCGCACGCGACCAGCAGTTTATGAAAGGGGATTTTTTCTGGCCATTAGTTTA
The DNA here is from genome assembly GCA_905231905.1 of Symbiodinium pilosum. Lineage (NCBI taxonomy): Eukaryota > Dinophyceae > Suessiales > Symbiodiniaceae > Symbiodinium > Symbiodinium pilosum. Next base: position 4,321 of record CAJNIZ010044805.1, read on the forward strand.
CGATTTTCAAAGCCCCGGGTAAGAACACGAGCAGTAGCATCCAAATGAGGGCGAGTTGTTTCAAGCTGGTGGAGCGCGGTGAGTGTTTCGGTGCCATTCTTCGAGATCACTTAGTAGGCATCATTTGATTGTTGAAGAGCACATTGCTCTGCTGCTCTTGGGAGCTTTCGGGGGCCCACATGGTGTCTTAAACCGAATCTAAGTTGCAGGTTAGACAGCCCAACTCGAATAGTTGCTTTTTTTCATTTCTATTTGGAGCAGATTGTAGCAGTAGCGGTGAAATTTCTGCTCAACACTCTAGATGTCGAACGAATTTGCTTGAGGTGTACGCAGACCCAAGGCAGATGTCTACACGCACAATGGGGGAGCTTCGATGAACGCTCTAAAGATACCTTGAGTCCTCAAGAGCCGGACCTTCAAGCATCATATCCGGACCATCTGACATGTAGCCTTGTCATCTCCTTTTTTACCTAGGGAACAAACAACAAGTAAATCATGAACCATAGGCACCCAAATCCTATAGATAACCCCTCTATAAGCCCCAGTTTTGAAATGTTCCATCTGCTTTCCATTGCTTTTCCATTCCCTAACCCTGTGCCCTAAAGCTTGCAGCAAGCTAATAGCAAGCTGAGGCCTCTTACCCCTGGGTAGCAAGGAATGAAGGAATGGATCCCTAGTAGTCCCTACATAACCCTCCATGATATTCTAGTAACAATGGAGAATCAATTGGAAAAGCATATGGAAAATCAACTGAAAACTACAAAAGTCTTCGTGTCTCCAAGCCGCAGAGGCTGCAATCCCCAGTACAGAGCCGGGGCATCTCTGCATTCAAGGACGCTGGATCGAAATGGCTTCGGTTTGTGGCTTCGTGTAGGGTTCCGGTTCCAACGTGCGGGGAACGTCCTTCTTTAGGGTAGGGAGTCCTGTATTGAAACTTTCCATGCGCGATGAAACGGGGGAGGCACACAGTTCGCCGAATTTGCACTCATCGGGTTTGGAAGCACCACTGTTCCTTCTCATCGTCGTGGTTCGCATCACAAGGCTACGGATCGTTGCCCTCAGTATAGAATCGTATTATATTATAGTGTATTGTATTATATTATATCATATTGTATTATAGTTGTGTATACTATATTGTTCTTTATTATGCTAAATTATATTATACTATGTTCGACTCTGTTATATGACCTCCTATTGTATTATCTCATATTTTATTATAACATCATATAATATATATATATGTACATATATACATATATACATATATGTGTCTATTTGTGTTTTGAAAGCCAGCTTTTCGTTGACATGGGATGCATATTGCTTTGAATTCCTTCCTTTCAGCAAGCCGCACCGCGCCCAACTCAAATATCCCTACTGAGGGGAGGCTAGTAGGGATTCTAGATTAATAAGAGGGATCCTGATATTAAGGCCCTTGAAAGGACGGGGTTTATTGATCATGGGTCTACATGAGTCAACAACCCTTACAAGGCCTGTTTATAGCGTTCAGGTATGGGCTTGGTAAGGGGGATTGAGAGATGATAATTCGCTGCAGTAGCAGTTTGGATGGACATCTCAATTGCCGAATGACAGCGAAAGCCGCTGGCTTACAAGGGTTTCCAATTCGCGTGTGGCACTAGAGCCTAGTATCGGTTGCACGCAGTTCCTCAAAGACAATCTTCACTGAGGATCTATGTATACATGGAGCAATACTTCATGTACATAGGTTGTCAAGATGAGGGGCCCCTTGTTTGGATACCTGAACATCATATGGGGCTAAGGGTTTAGGGTTTAGGGCTCCTCCAAACTTGGGGTGCCCAATAAGGGGACAATGTAGGATCCAAATCTCAACTCTACCGGCAACCTGCAGGACCTATTCTACCTTCCTAATATGCTTCCCAACCTGTTTTACCCAAAGGGTCCAAGTACCCAATAACTAGATCCCGGGGATTTGGGAGTTCAGACTGTAGCTCATTGGACCCTTTAGAGTTTCAGATTTGACTGCATGACATAGCCACTTCGAGACACCGCCTGCGCTGGGAGGATGTAAACCAACTGCTCGACGCGCATTCTTTGAAGGCAGCGTTTTGAGCTCTGGGGTAGGGTTTATATATGGGCTATATAGGGTCTAGGTTTCAGGTATATTGGGGTTATATAGGGATAGTGGAAAAAGGTAATGGAAATTACTATTTCTAAAGATGTAGGGTTTAGCAAGTTTAGAGCTTAGACTAGAGCTTAGGGATTTTGGCGGATCTCATCTGACGAGTCGCGCCAATTAAAGGCGACCATGCTAAGTGTCGGGGCTGCCTCTACTCCAGGTCCATTAATCTTGACTTGGTCATTGTCGCAGACCACCACAGGAGCCACAGCCCAAACTCCTCAAAGGGGGGTTTGAGGGGATAATATAGGGGACTACTATAGGGGCTATCAAGGGGGATACTAGGAGTTTCGGCTATGGCTCACATTATTCTTAGGGCTCAAAAATGCTAAAGCCCGGCAGATTTGTGATCCTTTGCCAAGCATATAATGATGCCCCAATGAGGAACCAGTAAACTAATCCCTCTCAATCGAAGCCAGATGCCTGGCAGCTGCACGGGGAGCTGAAAAGTGCTGATTTAGTCGAAAGCATACTGGTGGTTATTAGGGCGTAAAGGGAGTATAATCCCTGTATAATACCTATATATTATGTTCCTTTGTTCCCTACAAACCCCAGGAAGTGAGTAGGCTAAGTAGGGACAAGTGGGTTCCTTGCAGGAAACTTATGTAATTGCTAAGTGCTAAGTCCCCCTGACCATACGGGTCGGCTTGAAGTTTAAGCCAGGGCAAAATGGCACCTCCCCCCCAAACCCTAAACCTTAAACCCCGAAACCCTAAACTCCTAAACCTTAAACTCCTAAACCCTAAACCCCTAAACCCTAAACTCTTGAAAAGGGGAGTGGGGTCTCAATGTTAATGTAGCCACTACAAGATGGGGATCATGCAGAGCTAGTCCCACAGTACTGTTTGGGCCAGGTGGGGCAAAACATATGGATGATATCCCGCAGTCCCCTCCTAAATCCCAAAAGTCTGTGACATAAGAGCCCTAAACCCAAAATAACAGCCATGAAGGCCATTTGTTTACATACTTTTCGGGTCCAGGCTATATAGTCCCCCTTAAGTAGATAGAATATGGTTTTGGGTAAATTATATGAAGATCCCTAGATACTCCATATTCTATCTACTTAAGGGGGACTATAATTATTGTAGATGGCATTGGTTCGTAGTATACATACCTGGCTTCAAGGCAGTCTTCTCTCAGGCCTGGCACTAAACCCTAAACCCTGCATCATCTGGGTTGCTGTTAAGGAAGATAATTTAAGTTACCATAATGGGTATAGATAGTAAATAATAGGGTTTCCCCAATATAGTAGCTTAAATTAAGCTCCTTAACAGCAACCCAGTCATTGAGTCAACCTTGGTTTAGGTTTTCGGGCTTTTGGAGCAGGCTCCCCCCTTTTGAGCTATAGAGTCTAAACACCTTAAAGGGGCCTTCTATACGGCATTGTATAGGGGAGCATTATGAGGGGCTATCGAGGGGGCTACTAGGAGTTTATGTCATAGCTCGTGTGAAGCTTATACAACCCTTGATTTTCTGCACCTGCTGCGAGGTTCGGGGAGGCAATTACAGCTGAGACTTGAGCTTTCTTGCTGCTATTGGGCCCCTTCCTAGCATTGCCGCTCATCCGTTCAGGGTCTGGGGTTTATAGGGTTTAGGTTTTTAGGGTTCATAGCTCAGGGTTTAGCGGAACGTCTCACGACTGCCCACAGTGCTCACCTACTCCTGCGCGGATGTTTCACAAGAGGCCCATGTAGTCCATCATGGGGATCCGTCGTTTATGGCCCGGCGCAAGCCTTCATCACATTTTACGGCCTACGAGCGACGTTGGTGCAGCATCTCTACTTCAGAACTCAAACCTCAAAATCTCAAAGTGTTGTATTTACACTGCAGACATCACGTGGTTTGCGGGCAAAACATCTGATTTTACCGGGCTCTCGTGCATATGTCGGCACGCCATGGGATGCGACACACGAGCCACAATAGTCGCAATTGCTTAGCAGCTGATCTTGCGACCCGGAGAATCATTGTAATTAGTTCTGTCGTTATTATTGCCTTCCCCCTTTTATGATTGGTTCTTGGTAGGAAATACGCGAATATATTATACAGGATTGTACAGGGGTTATATTCTCTTGTTCCCTACTAATATTTTATCGGAGGAAATGGTTATGATACTCCTTTCTAAATCACAGATGGGGACGGATATGTAGCTCCAACAAGGCACCAAGAGTCTACAGCCCGGCCGGCATAGCCTGGGGAGATTAAGATGTATGTTTCTATTCTGGCATTGGCATACTCAGGCGCCAATGTGCAAATGTGTTTGTGTGTGGGTACTTATGTGCGTGCACAATGGGTTTAGTATATGCTGATGTAATTACAAGCTGCGGATACAATTATATACATATATACATATACACACATATATATATGTATATACATGCACATGTATATACATGCGTGTGAGGTACTTAGAAGGTGATACAGGGGATGTCCTATATGTGAAGCCCAACCTCTCCCGAAGGGGACGAAGCTGTCGCGGGAGTCAACGCGGCCTTTTGGCCGGCAGCGTCCCAGCTGCGATTTAGGATTAAGGCTTTGGGTTTAGGGTTTAGGAGCTAGTTTAGGGTTTAGGGTTTACTTTAGGGTTTAGGTTGGATTGGGGTCCAGGGCCCACCTAGTGCCAGTGTACTTATAAAAACAGGATTTATACCTTCTTTAAGGGTCTAGGTTACTCTAGATAGACCCTCATTTAAACAAAGTGTTAGGGCTTAAGGCGTTGAGGGGTTTGGGGTGGTTCAGGGTCCAGGTGCAGGATGTAGGGTACAGCATCTAGGGTTGCTAGCTTGGGGTGTAGGTTCTAGGGCCGAGGGCTTAGGTTTCAGGCTGTATGGTTGAACGGAAAGTTCATTTTTCACAGTTTAGAGTCTAGGCTGCAAAGAGGTAGATTTCTTGGGCCGTCTTACACAGCAAGGATTCTCCAGAACTTATTTGAGTATAAAGGAGGGAAGCGGGAGAGTCCTCAAGGGTATTTGTGTTTGCATAGGACCTAAATCCCTAACCCCTGACCCAAAACCTACCCTAGGCTGGGCAAAGGCTTTTAAACATGAAGGACCCTGAACCCTAAACCCTAAACCCTTTAGGTTACGGGTTTCTATTCTTTTTCAAGCTGCCCAGGAACAGCAGCCGTGGAGTTCAGAGTGAAGATGTGACGAAGGACTCCTTGACTTAAGCTTATCTAAAATTGCGTAAGGTAAGTCAAGGGGGAACCTTAGGGGGTAGTAAAGATGACCCATAAGGTTTTCGCAACATGGCTTCTGTTTGCGGGGTAACTACCCGATTGTCGGGAATTATGTAGGGTGCTATGAGGATCCATTCCGTATTCTTTGTGAACCGGAGGTAGGTATAAACCGGAGGTAGGCATAGAAATGGACAGATTACTGGGATGGTATATAGGAGGGCCCCAGTCTGGAGAAATGTCCATGTCTCACCGGCTGAAGCCTCCCGCAATGTGCTTGGACGATACGAAACCAAACCCTGTTTACAGGGTCCTCAGGGTAGAGCATGATTAGTTCATCACGCAACAATCGTTATCACCTTGTCACTGCCAGAGGTCTACCATACCATAATATATTGTAATATACCATACGATACCATAACATACCATAATACATCATCATAAACTATAATATACCATAATACACTTATCCCAATGGCAATTTGCGGACCTTATCCTCGGATTACAAGTAACCCGGCGCATATCTGCTTCCGCGCATTGGGGTTTTCAACACGGGGTGGGTGGGGAGGGGCCCTAAACCCTAAACCCTCAACTGTTGTGACTCATGACAAGACCCACCCTCCCACAAAAGGATCTGGAATTTCTAGGGTTTAGGGTTTAGCCCATTATCTGATTTTGCAACCTGAGGCTCCAAATCACTCCATCCATCATCTAACCCCGAACACCCAAAACCCTCAAACCCGAAACCCTAAACCCTAGACCCGAACACCCCAAACCCAAAACCCTAAAACGCTAAACCCTGGACCCTGAACCCCCTAAAGCCAAGACTTTCTAAGGACGCACTCCTAGTTCAGATATGCCACGTGGTAGGAGTCCTTTGCTCCACAGGGTTCCCAAGCGTAGAGGATTTAGGGTTTAGGGGTTAGGTTTAAGGTTTTCCCCAAATAATGAACCCTTCCACCCCTAAAGGGGACTGCATAGGGGGGTTTAGGGTATAGGGTACAGGATTTAGGCTTGTGGGGTACAGGGGAATGGAAAAAACTATAGAATTGGGGGTTGAGGGTCCAAGTTTGAAAAATAACCCCCGACCCTCATTATCAAGCATTCCCCCTCATGTATTCATGGTGCCATATTGGGGGCTGCCCACAAACCAAAACCCGCCTTGAGAGCTGCATACTGCTGGTACTAAAATCCTGCATGAGCCGAAGTGCCTCATATCTTGCCTCATACCTCGGCTTAATTCGGCTTACATATATTGGGGTTATATAGGGATAGTGGAAAACAAAATGGAAACTATAGGGATCATATAAGAATTCCTAGTAGCCCTCAGGTAATTCAGGAAGTTTAGTAGCAACTGTATCATTCAGAGCTTTCAGTGTCAAGATTTTCCGAAGGAGGCGCTGCGTGCCCGGCCGCCGACGAAACCGGCACAAGTTGAGCCAGATCTTTGCCAGCATTAGATGCAACTTTATTAGAGTTGATGGCGAGGAAAATGGCAGCTACCATTTAGGACTTAGGGCTTGTTAGTACGTGGTTGATAGAAAATCCAATGGAAAGCGTAAAAAGGCAATTAAGTGGAAACGTGTGCTTACAGGGACATAGGGAGTATTGCTTCCTTGCGGGTTGTTAGTAACTGTTAGTAAAGAATGCAGGAATGGAAAAACATGGTAACTGTCCACTATATCGTTGGGGGTTATACAGGCAATCTTCTTAGGAACGGGGCAGGTGCAGTTGACATTTCCGGTGTTCCTACAACCCTATTTTCCGGAAAGTGTGTAGATTTCTTTTGGCCAAATGAATTAATTCAGTTCCCCACTTAATTAAGGTTATCCAAGCATGATCAGGTCCAATTGAGTTTAACCAAGGAGGAACCTAGGGGGTAGTAAAGAGGCGGTAACAGGGGAACCTATGGTTTCAATGTGCTTCGGAATTGGGTCTCTCCCAACTCTGGAATCCGCTGCAATAAGACGAGGATACTCAGAGGTTCATGGGACTTTTTAAGCAGTTGTAATGTGGCTATAAGCCTATGTATACATAATCACCCTCAATACTCTACATGGAATATTCTAGTTAGATAGAGGGTTCTAGCCTCAGATATGAGCACGTACCAAGTCCCATGATCCTCCAAGAAAAGACTATTCTGTTCCAGAGTCGATACAGAGGGTCCCTCATGCCAAGGGATTTCTTGACGGTTGTTGCAAACCATTCTTGTCATATGCTCAAACCCAAGATCAAACACCCCCTTTGCTCAGGTATGTAATAGCCCTTGAGGATCTTGATGCATGATCCAACATGCACAGTGATGCTTTCTTCATTGAACTTGGCAACGGCGCAGTGCTTCAAAGTTTTTATTGAGCTTCGTCATGGTTCCCTGTCCTGCTTAGGGCTCATGCTGCAGTTTAGGGTTTAGGGTTTGTGTCTAAGCCTTAGACTGAAAACCAGGCGAATGCAATGGCTTGGGGAGATTGTGGCAACTGAGGACCCTCCTGCAGCACCGGCAGCACCGCCATCACCAGTTCCTGAGGATGGTGGTATGTCACCCAAGGACTGATCAGAACATCTTCCATGTCATGTGGGGGATTGTCAAAATTATGGTCCCTTTTTGGGTCCCCTAAATTAGGCCCCGTATTAGGCCCCGTATTATCATAGGGACCCAAAAAGGGACCATAATTTTGACAATCCCTCATGTACTTGACAGAACCCTGGAGTACTGAAGATTCGAGGGACTCAGCAAAAAGAGGTTTATGCTAGGGTCATTGGCTTAGTCGGGGAAGTGCCATATTCGAGCATGTTGCTGCACTCGCGTAAATCGGCCGGGGGGGGGGGCGGGCGGAGCGCCCTGAGTGCCGAATACCTTCAGATACGAAGAGCAGAAGCTAAATTTGCATAGAGCCCTAAATCCCATATATCCTACATTGACCCTATCCCCTTTAGAGGTACCCACTAATTCGGTGAACCCTCATGGGTTTGTACAGCTGTCAAAGGCACCCAAAGGATCCTCAGTGATTATATAGAGGACACTGACCTAAAGCACATTGTTAATTCCTAGTACCCTAAACCCGAAACTAAACCCTAAAGTTCATTCCTATTATAGCAGCCCTACATGTACGTACAGATACTTAGGATCCTTTGGGGGTCTCTTCCAAGCCTGTCCAAGCCACCAATTTCGTGCTCAGGAGTGCCCACTTGGAGGGTGAGGGGGGGATTTCATGATTCGAGTGATAACCGTACACCCCCCATACGTACACCATAAAAGAACGCCAGTTATCCCCATTATGGCCCTAAACGTTAAGTTCCGGTGACGCTCCAAGTACTGACTTCTGGTGCCTGTAGAGCTATTTGGACGTAGAAGCCCTCAGCATCCCTAAATTCCAAAACCCTAAGACCCTCAACCCCCAAACCTTAAACCGTAACTCTCATCCTTATGCTTTTGGGTGGGTTCCATGCAAGTGCCAAAGCTGCTCTCGTTCATCTCAACATCCCAAGCCACCAACCTAAAACCGCAGACCTCAGCGCCTAAGCCTACTTGTGACATCCTGTGATTCCGTTTGCTGTCAAAACTAGAGCGTTATGCCTACTATGCAGTGGGGGCAGTACTCACAACTGTAGGTAAATTCAGGTACAGGTAGAGCAACCCTTGCATGCTGTTTCGAGCATGGCAGGAGGGAACTCAAAGGAACCTCCCTCTTTTTGATCATTCTTTGGGTTCCCAGTTTCATACGGCCCCCTACTATCTGCGGTGTTCATAAGAAGGACCATAATTTAGACAGGCTTCCGTATAAACCGGATGTTATGCCATACATAATCTCAGTTCCTGCTTGATTTTCCATCTTCTTACCCATTTGATTCTCCAACCTGAGTCTGTTGACTTTCCATTTCATATTCCATTTACATTTAGTTTCCCACTTGATTTTGCATTCGGCTTCCATTGCTCTACGCGGACAACTTGACCCTAAGCCCTCAACTATATACTCTCAACCCTCAACTCTAAACTCAAGGCGTAGGCGCCCACCTGCTGCGTTGCCTAACCAAGCCTCTCACCCCCGTCTCAGGACAGGCACACGGGAGGTAGGTGGCACCCACGTCAGACCCCGAGGTCTGTTCAGGTTCTGTGCCAAAACTTGCAGGACCTCCCAGGGCCCCCCCAGCGTTCTCAGCAGCCCTCAGGGCGGGCCTCCCGCGCCGGAGCCTCCGGGCCTGCAGGGGCTGACAAAAGAACATTGTTTAAGAGGGTTTCGGCCATGAGCCCCTCAAGACGCTCCAAAATCGAGGACGTAAACTAAACATGAATTCGTATTGTTTATCAAGATGGACCTCACTGAGTTCAGGTCCTCAACCCTAAAAAAGATCAGGTTTGGGTGGCTTAGCCGATCTTAGCCGCTTCAGACGGCATTCGGTGGGTGAACATGTTAGATGGCCTTTCACAGTCAGGCCATGGCAACACCTTGCAAGCCGCGATGCGTTCGAAGGTACCTGGCAGCGTCTATCGCATGCTCCGCGTAACACCAGCAAACCCTAAATCTTAAACCCCACACCCTCAACCCTAAATAGCAGTTTCCATTTTCTTTTCCCATTGATGGCCGTAGCGATGCGTAAATTTGAAGACGTGAAGACGTGAGTTTCGGCACGAAGACGGGAAGCGCGCGAAGCGCGTGAAGACGTTGACGTCGTCAACGGCGTCAACGGCGTCAACGTCTTCAACGGCGTCAACGGCGTCAACGGCGTCAACGGCGTCAACGGCGTCAACGGCGTCAACGGCTTCAACGGC
>CAJNIZ010044805.1:21480-33602 GCA_905231905.1 Symbiodinium pilosum
AGGGTTTAGGGTTTAGGGACTGGGCCAAGATGGATCCAGAGTTTACGGTCACTAGGGCTTAGGGCTTTCGGGGTCTAGGGGTTTAGGGTTACTAAGTATAGTGCTTACATGAGTGGAGCCCTAAGAAGAACTCATATTCCCTCCCACACTCCCCTCCAAGCATGAGTATAAGTTGGGTACTGCCCCCACCCAGTAACAGTTTATATCAGGGGCCCTATTAAGGGCTACATATATATCCATATTATATTTATTATCCAATTGTTACTGGGGGGGGGGCAGTATCCAAAGTATAAGTTCAGGCTTGCCAGGGCTTAGAGCCCCACAGTCCCTTTTGTTGCTTGTGGAGTTGTTTGGTTCTGAAGCCTTTGTAAAACTAAAGTACAGTGCTAGGGTTGAGGGCGTGGGGCTGAGGTACCTTCATGCTGATGCTCCAAGCGATTGAGCAGCTGTTGTTCTTGCAAGCTCGGTTTCACCCACCGGCAAAAACATGGCAGTGATTACAGTTCTACTTGCAGCCGAGGGCATATTGGTAGCATCCCAAGACCCTAAACCCTAAGCGGTTTAAGGTATAGGGTTTAGGGTTAAACCCTAAACCTAAATAAGACTTAAACTACGCTGGTTACCAGGCATGTCTGAAGCTCTACGCCTGAACTCTTTAGCCAACTTTCCTTCTTGAAGGGTTTAGGGTTTAGGGTCCAGGGTCCTTAGGTATCCAAATAGCTCATAGCTCAAAGTAGCCCTTATCTATAGATTTGAGGCTCCAAAGTAGATAGTATTTCCAGACTTGGATCCCCTGCAAAAAATTCACAAGCAACAATGGTTTGGCGTGACAAGCCCTGGCCACTTCCAAAGAGGCATACCCGGTCTAGGGGTTAAGGGTGTGTTTAGGCGGGGTTTACGGGGTAAGAGTTTAGGGTTTAGGGTAAGCCAAGCACTTGAAACTGCGATTCCCCATTGTGGTAACCTTTGCTGCAACAAGGTAGGACCCAAGGTTTAGGGGGTCATAGGGGTAAATGGAAAAGAACACAGAAGCTACTTTTGTATTTGGGGGTGTGGGGTTTAGGGTCCAGGAATTAGTCCAAAATCTCTTGGCATCCCATGGTGAAAGCCCACGCCTTGGCAAAGCCTAGCAGTCCGAGGGGCATTAGGATATCGGGTACGGAGCTTTTTGAGGGTTATTGGTGATATATATATATATATCGGCTTCCTCTGGATTTTAGGTAAATATTTGGTGCCCAACTTGCGGGTGCGGTACGGTAAATCAAAGTCCTTAGGGGGTTCCCAAAATGTAGAGGTCACGCCAAAGGAAAAGTGGATATAGGAGTTACAAAGGTGTGTGTGTGTAGGGGGTCGTGTATAGGGTTTTAGTTTAGAGTGACATTTTGTATCCAAAAGGAAACCGGTTCTGGCAAACTATCATATGGTTTCGATACATGTTGATGTCTCGTCTTTCCGTACTGCGAGCTCAGCTGAGTTTTTGTTGGTTCTTGTATTCAGGTTCTAATAAGCGCTGTAGATTCCACTACGATATTGGGTGTCCATCTAGGGGGGGGTGAGATGAGAGAAGCCAGCCAAGGAGGGGACGGAGATACCAACCGCAGTTGGCCATGATGTGCCCGTTTTGCAGCTTTGGCGGCCATTGTTCCGGAAGTCGGGTTTAGGGTGTACCAGGGCTACCCAAAGTCTAGGCTTTTCCAGCGAGCTGTGCGGAGTGCTCGGGGCTGAGTTGCAAATTGTGCTTAGCAAGGGGCGTGGGTCACGTGGCGATTGATTGGGGATCATTGCAACAATTGTGACAGGAATGCTGCCACGAAGGTTACTTATTATTTGCCGGATTACGTGGAGGTTTTGGTAGACATTTGGAGGGCTTCTTCCTTGCAGAAGCCCGAAACCCTAAACATGCAAGCAGCTGGTGCAATAAGCAAAACCGCCACTTGGAATGTCTTGAATTACATGCTGCAGCTGGTGCAATAACCAAACCGCCACAGTCGCAGCTGGTGCAATAAGCAAAACCGCTGCTTGTTTACCATTCCTTAAGGCCCCTACCTGCCACCCTACTACCAACATCTCCTAGCCCCAAGTTCGAAAGGTTTAAGTGAGGGTTGTTTTGGGATGTATTTAGGCCTGTTCTTAAGCTTGGGCTACTGTAGGACCCCTCCTTGGGCCCTGGACCTTAAATCTAAATTAAGCCTTAAGCTTTAAGCCCTAAACCTTAGACCGCAACCCTTGACCCTCAAACCCGCCTATAAGCCAGGTCTCGAGCCTGGTTGGGCTGCCTAAACATCCTGTGCTGCCTCACCGGCCTCACGCCGGTAGCGCAGGCGCAGGCGCGTCAGGATCTCGGGCTGAAGGTTTAGGATTTTCTTAGGGATGGGTTTAGGGTTTATTGTTTGCAGGCTTGCTTATAGATGGGTTGGGAAGTAGCAGGATGGTTTAGAAAGTGTAGCTATGAAGGGTTGTATGGGGATATATGCAATGGCATACGCCCACCACTGCAAGCCATGCAGCTAATTCCTAAGCCACCTAGTAGGGATCTTTAGGGTTTAGGGTGCCTACTTTGGGGCCTCAAAGTCTACGAATAGTACGTACCTGACGCTATTTGGATCCCTAACGCTACAAGGTTTAGGGTTTAGGGATCAAATGGCTTATTTGATCAGACTTGGTTTAGAAGGAGGTTTCAGTTGGGTAGATGGGATATGGGGTGGTCAAGGCCTGCGCGGCGTAGAAGCTTGAATGTTTACCAATATGTTCCCTTACATATGTTGGGGTTATATAGGGTATATATTGGGGTTATATTTTGGGGGTATATCAGAAAATGTCAAAACCCTATTTTGGGATCTTTTGGCCCATACACTGCATGGGCTTGGGAACTTTTAGGGCCTTTGGTGGTCTTAGGTTGGAGGCTCCACAGGACCTACCTAGGATTTTGTGGGTTCAGTGCCAACTGTATGGTTTGACAGGGTTTTGGGGTTTGGGGTTTAGGGTCTAGGGCTAAGGTTGTGGGGTTTGGGGTCTACACGCTGGTTTATTGTGACAGGTGCAACCGGTGCAACCGTGAACGTGCCGTTTGGGTGGGCAGGGTTTAGCATTAGGGCCTCGGGTATAGTACTGGGTCTTGGGTGGAAATTGTTTGGCAAAGCTATGGCTGACTGGTTCTTATTAGTAGGGATTAAGGGAATACAATCAATGTATGAGCTGCAGTCAATATTTGCTAGTCTGTACAGTCTATTGCAGTCGAAGTCCGTCATGTACTTCCTGAGTGTCCATTGATCTTCTATGGAGATATCGAGTGTAGCTCATCTAACCCCTGTATACTATGTTCCGTTATTCCCTACTAAGAAACAGTAAGATGGCGGCATGTGCCAAAGATTTAAAGCATTGGCTCTTGCAAAGCTTGAGGGCCACGGATACGTGGTAAGTGGTTTTGAATTTTAAAACTTTGGTTATGGATATTTGAGTTAAGGGGTAGTAGGGTGAAGGGTATTAGGTTTAAGGGTATTGGGGTTGAGGGTAACTATTAGGATCTAGGGTTTAGGCTTTAGGGCTAGGTGAGGAAGTACCATGCATGGAACTACCCTTCACGGCAGCTTGCCTCAAGCACAAGCGCCACTTGCGACTCCTTCGGAAGCCCTCCGGGTCATTGAGCAGTAGTGTTTCTTAACCTTGCATGAGCCTTGCACACTCTGCGCCCTAAACCCTAAGCCCTATTGTAACAACTCGTCATCATTCACTTGAAAGCTGCCCAACCCGCCTTGATAAGCATTATGAAGGCAAAGAGTGGGGACGTCCGATTTCAAAGCCGCACCATCAAGAATGTAAGGCCATATGAAGCTCCTTCTATTTTTGTTGCCTTCCAACCAGTATTAGAGAGAAGCATGGCACTTATTTCGACTGCATGAAGGGTGCCTGGGAGCCCATCTCTGCCCCTCACAGTATGTATCCCAATAAGGACTAGGTTTGAGGGTTTAGGTTAAGGGAAGAATTTTGAGTGTAGGAAAGAATGAGAACGTTCTGGATGAAGGGGATTCCACAAAGACGCATTCCGGGCGTCCTTTTGTGTATGATAGGGTTTAGGAGATTGATTTAGGGTTCGGGGTATGGGGTTTAGGGTCTATGTATCTGGTCCTCCTGACAGGTGCGAGACAGCGAAGATTCCCACTCTCGGCTAGCTCCAAGGGCATTTTTGGTGTCAAAGCTCTACCACTGCTTTGTGCTGCCTCTCTTCCGAAATTTCAGAGGTCATGTCTATGGTCTAGATGTGACAGTATGTACCAAAGACCAAGATGGCCTCGTCATTTAGTGTTCGCTTTTTCAAGCACTGGACCCGCAAACATAGGTTACTAAGTACTGGGCAGGAAGCCCACGTTTTGAAAATCATCTGGGCCATCGTAAAAAAATCCTAGTATCCCTCTTAATAACCCCTACTCTAGGGTTTCTAAATTCCTAGTATCTCCCTTAGGACGCTTTCGTAGTCCCTTGTATACTCCCTTCTATAGCCCGCTTTCAGCTGTGTAGATTGTGATTCATTCCACGACCGTATGAGTTGCATGATGCCTAGGACTCAAGGATGCTCATTCCACTGGCTCCTCAAGGGGATCAAATCCGTCAAGACTTAACTGGATGAATATAAGGGATACATTGTTTTTAGGTTTAACCCTAACCCTAAGCCCTAAACACTAAACCGGTTTAGGGTGTTGGGGACCAGTGTTAGGGATACTTCATAATTTTTTCTGGTATGGGATTCCTTGTATTTATGTACAAAGGATCCTTTTTCTTCCTAGGGTAATGTGGGCTAACAAATTCATCCCCTAAATAATCGGCATCTGAACAAATGCCACCGGTAATCACATGCGGGCACTCGGTCTTCTGTACTTTGAGGATAGGACGTCGATTCACACTGGTGAGTGGAAATCGTGTTGGTGCAAATACTAAACTATAATCCTTGGGCTGCTCAATGCCACACACTCGAGACAGTACAGGAATTTCCAAACTCAATGCCCGCCGACTGCTTTATCAGCATCCCCTTTGATTTTACGACATTCTCCCGCTTAGCGTCAAGAATGGGGTTGGGGGTTGGTATCACCCTAAACCCTGGTTCTCAACCTAGGGTTGTACCCATTGGCTTTGGGATCCTCTTAAGGAACCTCTAGGTGACCTTTAGCGTGCAACCCTGGAACCTTGGAGGTTCGCAAGCTGCGGCTCCCTTGCGGTGACCCTTAAAGCAAGCATCTTCACGTGAGCTTTAGTCTAAACTCCCTTAAAAACGACTGGAAAATTCGGAGCCTCAAGCCTGAACCCTGAACCCTAAATCCTGTAAACCGTTAAGACAATACAAAAAGATTCCTGAATGCAAAGCGGGGGATGGCATGCCTCCGTTCTGTAGCTGGGCTCCTGGGATCCCTATACCCAAAGCAAAATGAAAACTCAAACCGGTTTAGGGTTTAGGGTCTAGTGTAGTGTTTAGGGTCTTTCAAGCCTCTAGTTTAGGTTTGAGGGCTTAAAGTCTTGCATGAATCCGTGGCCCTTAAGCCCTGAAATGGCAGACAGTAAACCTTAAACAAAGCGTCTCCATCGGAATTATCTGTCATTTTTGATATAGTATAGCCTCAAGGAAGTCTTAGGAACAATCTTTTCTTTTTTTATAGTATTAACCCCAAGCAAAAATTGGAAGTTCCTCGTATATAGGTATAAGATGACTACAGAAATCTGGGCCCTAGACCCTAAACCCTAAGCCCTACACTCTGAAAACCCTAAACCCTAATCCCTAAACCCTAAACCCATTACAGCTCTAAAGCTGAATCTGAGGTTTCTTGCCTTCCTGTGCCTTGCTTTTCAATTCTTGAGAAGTGGGCTCCAGGGTTTCAGGGTTAGGATTTAGGATTTAGGGGCTAGGGAGAGAGTAGGGTTTAGGGAATGGTGTTTAGGGTGCAGGGTTTCAGGTTTAGTGTTTTCAGGGTTCAGGGTTTAGGGAACTGAGGAATTTTCAAGCGAGCAGTTTTCCCCATATGAGCCTTACATAGCGCTTATATAGTCCTACCGTTCCTTTTAAATGATAAACTTTATATACGCCGTATCTACAGGTACCCACCTGGCAACAACCACCTGAAAATTGAGTTGCTTTTGGAGACTAGCCCCCTTGGGTAGGTAGAACGCGGGTATGTGGGCATCATTGGGCATCCTGTTTTGGTTTTGGGGAATTCCATGTTCTACCTACTTAAGGGCGGGGTATAGGATTCGAAGTTGAGGGTTTGAGGTCTGAGGGGGTACTTCGCAGATGGTCCGGCCCCAGCCTTGGCTCCTAAACCCTAAATTCTACACCCTGAGCCCTAAAGCGTTTCGCTGGGCGTTGAGCACTGTTGGCCTGGACCGCGGGGCATGAGTCCAATGCTTCCAACTCCCTGATATTTGCATAGATTCAGAAGGGGGAAAAGAAGGGGTGTACTGGGAGCGTCAGGCGACTTAGCAGACATGCTTGCAACATCTCATGATCCCCTAACGCTTTTTCAGCAATCCCGATTTGAACCTCTACTTACACAGCCCCCCTTGACCCTCCATTTGGAGTTGAGCTGTGCGGGGTCTACCCCGCCCTGAGCAGGACTGCAACGCGGGCTTCTGAAGGGTGCTCAAAGTACGTACTGCCTCGAATATCGCAGCGTCATTGTCATTGTTGAACGCAACCTTCAATTTTTATGATATGAAACCCCAATCAGCGCGATGTAGACCTAATGAGGTGTGTGTGTGTGTGTGTTTGGGTGAAGTCCTAGTGTATTTTTCAGAGCATCCAAAATTTGACCCATATACGTAGGGGAGGGCAGGGTTGTGGCAGGATTTCGCGTCTTAGGATTTAGTGTTACAGTGCGAAGGGCTTAGCCTTTAGGTTCTACGAAGATTTTTCTGTGAAGCTTCTAAGTCCGTCTCCCTCACTAGAACTCGCAGCCGTAAGCGCATCAGACCCTGAACCACATGAAGGCGCTCAAGCTTATGACATCCCATAAGCCTCACAGCCCTAAACGATAAATCTTTCAAAGCCATGTCATGAGTCGCCCGCATAAGCCTTAAACCCTAAATCGTAGCTTCCACTTTCTTTTCCATTCTCCGAATATAACCCCTGTATAGCCCTCATATAACCCCTGACTGTGTACCACATAGACTAGAACAATTTCAGAAATCGTTGATGGACGAAACCCTGCATGACCCAGATTACTGTAGATGCGTCAAGGACTACCTGGACCCATAGAGCATGTAGAGCTATAACCTTTTTGACTGTTTTAGGGGGCTTAGGGCGATTTGTTTACATACTTTTTCGGGGTTTAGGTACCAATAATAATCCTGGTAAAGTCATGATAGGGGCTACGTCAGCAATATATTGGTAATCATTTAGGCCCCTGTAGCATACTACACTACCCCAATTCCCAGGGTTGAGGTATGTAAAATATAACAATGAGATATAATATATTAAGAAATTCAATAGAATATGATATAGTATGGTATAATGTATATACACATATACGTGGGGCAGTGCAAGATGTCGCCCGTCAACAGATTTTTGGGGATGTTGTCAGGCACATGGCCCTGTGCGGCACTGGAAATACCTGAGCCAATTACCACGACCTAACCCGACCTGATCTAAAACCCGGTTTAGGGTGCAGGGTTTAGGGGTAGGATGTTGCTGTAGGCTTCATAGAAACAAGTCGCCAAATGGTTCAATGTCAAGTTCTGAACTTACTCAAAGTGGACAGAATTAATGAAGGGATGCTCTGGGTGATTGTTCAGATCTTCTGTAGAACACACAGTTCCGAATCCTAGACCATGAGTGTTCCGCCCTTAATCCGCTGCAGCCTTCTGACAAGCCCAAACAACCCAAAGCCCCGAAACCCATAAACTTGTTTGTTATTGTGGCTGCTGATGTACACCTGGACCCAACACAAGTCAAACATGATTAATCTTGCTGTCACCTCTACTACAAATTACCAGCTTACACCCTCTATGGCCCTAAACCCTAGTTTACCTCTAAAACCTAAACCCCTCTGAACCCACTAAGCCCTCCAAACCCTAAACCCTCTCGATCCCTAAACCCCTAACCCCTAAATTATTAAACTCACCCTGCAGACCTTGCGGAAGCTAGGTTTCTGGTGGCCAGTGGCGTGAAACTGGCAGTGTGCAGTGTGGAAAGTCAGGCCAGGGTTGTGGGGTCTGAGGGTTTAGAGAGTTTGGGGTTCGGGGGGTTTGGGGTTTAGAGGATTAGGGGTTTGGGGCTAGAGGGTTTAGGGTCTAGGGCTTAGAGGGTTGAGGGCTTGGGGCTCAGAACCCTGAACCCTAAATCCGGGTTGAGCTCTCCCGAGGCCTAGATGCAGAAGAGGAATTTCGGGTTCGGGTTTAGGGCTTTGGGGTTTATGGTTTCTGGCACTTTCCAACCCTACTGCATGGATATGGTAGGTTTTACGCCCAAAGCCCTGTCTAAGTTGATGCGGGGCTCCTACAGACAATCCTCAAGCCAACCCTTATATAAGACAAGGTTTCATGTTGTTTTCCAAGGTCTTTTCATCTAATTCCCTACAATTTTGCTTATTCGGCTGCACCCAAAAGCTGCAAACCCAAGGTATGGCTTTGGGCGCTGCATAGGGGTTGAGAGCTTCTGGCGTTGGCCCGCCCTAAACCCTACACCCTAAACCACCTTACTGGGGGTCAGTAGGGAGCGTATAATATAGGGGCCCAAAAAATTACCAATATTGTGGTTCCATATTCCTTATATAACCGTAGTATAGGGTACCTCAAATGAAATCTTACGGCAGAAGAGATTCGCTTAAAAATTCCTAGGGCACCTGGTGCCAAGGGCCGTTTCAAAGCCGCCTTTAACAGATTCTGTAAATTTAAAGATGCTCTTGCTACCTTTCTCAGACTGCAAATGTCTGAAACGATGTCAAAGGCTCATATCGTCCAACCTAGCTGGAGTGGCAACGAATCTTGTTTTTTCTGCCACAAATTGATGCGCTTTTCTGCTGAGCCCAGCAAAATCACGCGTAAGTGCCCCAACCCTGGATCCTTATCCGAAGCTCTTTCTGCGGAATGGATCCGGCAATTTGACGAAATCTTGGGAAAGATCCAAACCATTTTGAATAAACTCCAATAAGACGCCACAATTTCTGCCATGCTCTGCCTTGTAACTAGCTATCTGACAGGAGTGTAATACACACTCTGTTTCACCTTCTATCGCCAATGACTTCTGTCCGCTTTTACCTCAAATGGACCTCAAAAGGAAATTGGTAATTATTTAGGCCCCTGTATTATCTCCGTATAATGGATTTTCCTATTCCCTACTAACCGCCTTCATTAGACAGCTTTATCAGTTGAGTTGTTGGGTCCCAGATTTCCTGTTCAGCACGGTAACTAAGAGCTTTGGAACAAATACCTAGCTTGTTAGTAAGAAATAAGGGAAGAAAATCCCTTAGGGTCCGAGTAACCAGATGTCGTGGTTTCAGGTCGCAAAAACAAGCTCCAAAAGCTATTTGGCTGGCACCTAAAGCCTGAGATTTTGTCGTTGGCGCCGCAAAGCGAAACAGGCCTTTTCCAGACAGCGTCCGTATGTTAGGCGGAAGAGTTTGTCCAACCTGTTCCTACGGCTACATGGGAGTTTGTCAACATTTAGGGAGTTGAGGACCCCCTAAACCCAAACCCCCGGACACCCCAGGGTATGTAGGGAATTTGAAGGACTCCTACAGTGGATAGAGGAAATCTTACACCACGTAGAACCTCCAAAGTACTGCGATTGCCAAGTCGATGCAAGATTCCTCCATCCACAGTAGGAAGGGTCTTGCAACCTGTATTTTGAGACATCCTCTTGTATGTGGACTACATGATGGGGAAATATGTCCAAGCCTCTCGCGCAAGCAGGTGTAGGACAGGGTTTCGGGCATGAGTTCTTTTGCATTGACCTGCAAAGATTGAGGTTCCGCAGGGTATTCTCTCAGCGTACTTAAACTGCCTGGGAAACAGCTAAATGGTCAGCATCAGCATATTTTCATACCATTTAGCTAATCCCACGACCATCTAAGCACTCTAGTTTGAGACTGGAGAGACTTAGCCTTTATTTCAGTCATCTGGGGAAAAAGCTTTATTTTTTTTTTATGAATATTATAACCCTTACATATTCCTTCTGAAGGCGCAAACATGTAGGCGTTGTAAGGCCTTTTAATCTCTCTCAGATCAAGTGCTTTAGGTGTCTTTTCGTTTATATCGTTGCGGCATCCGGCTGCTCGTGAAATATGTTCTCCAAGACTCGCAAGGCTGCTTGACGTGTTCCTGGAAGTAAGCCCCTCCGCAAGATTGCATCTCGTAGTTGTTCAACTTACCTGTCCCCAAAATGGCCATAATGTAGGTCCCTGTTTGGTTGGGAGCAACCCCCATGTGTGCTTAGACTGGACAACTTCAAAGCTGTCAATACAGTACTGGGCCTCTTCACTGCCTGAGAGACCATTATGGGCTACTAGCCCTATAGGGTACCTTAATCTACCCTTAATAGGGTCCTAATAGGGAATTTTAGGGTCTAATAGCCCATGGTGAAATACATACTTTCTGAAACCAGGAGGCATTTTGCTCTCCAGTTTTGGCGACAGATGCCATGATCCTCGGCTCCTTCGTCTAGTTGCCACGTGGCATGGTGCACCCGGGAACAAGGGTGGCCAGATAAAGATACACCAGTGAAATCGCAGTTTCTTGCAGGAAAAGCTAGATATGCATTAGTTAGACCCCCCACCCTGTAATAGTGGCTATAAGGGATAATATGGATTATATTTAGGGTCCTCTCATATTCCTATTATACCACGATTACAGGGTGAGGGTGGGGGGTCCTCCTAAGATATGCACTTTCTGGCATATGCCTGGTGGGTCAAAAATTGTGCTCCATGCTGAAAGGCCTTCCGACCTGAGTCCCTTACTTCTTCCAGGAGGTTTGGGAAAAAGTTACGTGGACCCCAAAAGTATGTAAAATAATGGCCTTTATGGCTATTATTATGGGTTTGGGGCTATTATTTAACATCTTCATTGGGGTTTAGGTAGGAACAAGCTTGTAACAGGCATTCATGTTCGTCGTCCCTTCTGCTTGTTGACTTAGAAGATTTGGGGTACGGGCCTGCATTTCTCAAAAGCTTGCTTAGGACCTAGGGAGTCCTTAGTTCGCGGCACAAGGACCACCGTTTCTGGGGAGCATTGAAATACAACGTAGGTGGACCCCCACTCCTGTAACGATAGTACAACGGGTATATAAGAGGACCTTCATATCGTCACCACATTGCACTTTTGGGTGGGGGTCCACCTCAAGTAGACGCAGATTTTGAGAAATGTTCACGTATTCGGGTTCTAGATTCCTTGCATACTTATGGTGTAGGGCAGTAGGGCACTTCAAATAAAGCCTAACAGCCTAGTGGCAAGTATTTTGGCCTGACTGTAGCAATGAGAAGAACCCCCTCTTAGACCCTAAACGCCCAGACCTCGGCCCGGGTCCCTAAGCCCTAATTTTGACAGTACCTAGACCCCAAAAGTATGTAACATAATAGCCCGAAATGCATAGTGACAGCCATAAGGGCCATTATTTTACATATTTTTGGGTCCAGGTAAGGCCTAAGCCCCAAACCCAGAACCCTGTACTTTCTCCTAAACCTTCAACCCTAAACCCAGAACCTACCAAGCAATCATCGCCTGAACCCTGTACTTTCTGCTTCGGCCGCCTTCTGCGAGGACCAGGTCAGCTATAGTGAAAACTCCTTAAAGGGGGGTTATATAGGGGATTATATAGGGGAGTATTATAGGGCTTATTAAGGGGGATACTAAGAGTTTAGACTAGGGCTCAGGTAGAGATCGACTACGCAGGGCTTCAAGTCTTAGATGTTCTTCTATTAGTCAGCGGATTTCGAATCTGCAAGTATGTGTTTCAATTTTAGTGGTCATGACACATCCCAGAGAGTCTTTGGCACTCCTTACATATATCTGTAGGTTCTGCAGCATATCACAAATACCCCCGAGCCCCTGGAACTGGAAAGATGAGAGCTTAAGCTTCTGAACGTCCACCACTAGCCTCTACACGCAAATCCCACAGCCCTAGACACTAACCCTAAAACCCTAAACCC
>CAJNIZ010044805.1:33926-47676 GCA_905231905.1 Symbiodinium pilosum
ATATGGCCCAAAATAAGGGGACCCCAATATAGAGCCCAATATACTATGCTCCTTTTTATAGGGACCCCCAGAATGGTACCCCTAATTTTAGGAAACCCTAAACCCTAAACAGTAGTTTCATATTTTCTTTTCCATTATCCCTATATAACCCCATATCTACCCCGGAATATGATAGTCCGTATTCTATGGAGGGAAACCCCTATATGACCCTAAACCCTAGACCCTAAACCTAAACCCTAAACCCCTATATGACCTTATGTAGCCCCATTCTTCTACATTCTTCTGGCAACCCACCAGCCCAGGATTTTGCTTGGAGCTTTGGTCGCCGTGTGGTCATGCGGGGGCTGGTGGAGCGCCTTGGAACTTGAGAAGACGCTCTCCTAAGGGTTTAGGGCTTAGGGTTTAGGGTTTAGGGGGAGTTTTGAGTTTGAGGGTTTAGGGTCTTGGAACGTGTGGGTCTTCAAAAATCAGGGGTCCCCTTTTAGTAATATAGGGGATTCGAAAAGAAAATGGAACATAGGATTTAGAGATCAGGGCTTACCACCCCCAATAATCGAGAAACAGATGGAAAACAACATGGATGGACACTGTGACTACATAGTAGATTATACGTAGGGTTTTTGTGGTTTCCCAAAATTAGTGTTTTTTTGGAGGGGGTGGTCCCGTAAAGCGGTGGTGTAGCATTTTGAGGTCTACATTGGGGTCCCATTATTTTTGGAAACTACCACTTGTCTAGCAGCTCTCCTTTGTGCCTTGAAGATTGTCTGGTGTTAGGGTTTAGGAATTAGGGTGGTGGCCCCCAAACACTGTTATTCTTATACCACGGTCCCCGTATTTGGGGAAACTACCATTACTTAATGCATTCTTTTCCCCTTTCTGGGCATTGTTGTGGTATTGGTTCCTCGTATTGCGTTTGAAGTGTAAAAGGCCCTACAACCTGATAAAGTGAATCTTTCCATAGTACATGGCACACCAAAACTACTGTCAGTGGACCTCCTACCCAGGAACAATGACAATAAGGCGTAATAGTGATTGTATTACGGTCCCCTTACATTCCTACCGTACCACTCACTATTACAGGGGGGGCGTTCACCTAAGAACTACCATGCAGTCTCCAAAGCAGATGAACCCTCGGCAAGCCCTGAATCCTCAAGCGATACCCGAACGAGACGACTGCACCAGGAAGAAAGCACCTCGGACTTGTCTACTGCTAATGTAGAAGCCAAATAAATAGCAGTGTTATGATCCTAGAATGCTTGCATAAGTATGGCATAGGACTCATAGCCTAATTTCCCATACTTAATGAACTCCCAAGTAATGCCAGGACCCTGCATCCTAAATGCTGCCGCAGAACCACGAAACCGAAGGCTACGAAAAGACAGCTGGCGCACAGATGCAGATCTCGGAGCAATTGGTGGAGCCTCTGTATGGGGGTTTAGGGTTTTTAGGGTTTAGGGTTTAGATGTGGGAGCAATTGATGGAGCCTTTGTGCTTGCTATAGGGGTGATATTGGGGTTACAGAAGGGTTATATTGGGATAATGGAAAATGAAATGGAAACTACTATTTAGGGTTTAGGGTATTCGAGTTCTGGTAGCAGTGTGTACATGAACCCCAGGAGTACATAGGATGAAAGCCCTTCTGGTTCTTGTTACCGGTCTACTTTGCGTTCCAGGTAGGATTCAAGGGTAGTGAGCGGCTAGGAAATCCGGGTAGCCCGATTCATGAAACGAGGATGCATGAATGTCACGTGACTGTGATGTACCTAATTTGATCGTAAGGTTCAGGACGAGAAGTTTGAGTCCAGCAATTTTGGGAGGACCTTCTCGCAGTCGACCTGCGGGTACTTCGAACCCTGTGGGCAGTTCTAGGCCAAAAAAAGTCCCACATAAAAAAGAGCCCGCCATACTTGTCTACTTGTAACTCTGCTTCTAACTCCCTATGTCATGCAAGAGCCTCTGTTGTTGGCCTTGAAGCCTGTAAGGGTTCAAGTATGTGTGAGTACTTGCGCCAGACCTATGCTGGCTTTTGTTGTGCAACCGTGTTCAACATAAATCCGAAGTACCCAGCTATTGGATACATAGCCCGTGACTCTGGGGGTGGTACCAAGCGAGGAGTACATTGACGGTACCGGTCTTTCTTCCTACTGGTCCAAGCAGCCACTTCGCTGATCTTGGCTTCTGACTAGTGCATAAGAAGGAGCCGGAGAGTTACGGGTGATATTGTGGGGGGTTATACAGGGATCGTACTTCTGATAACTGATAATTATGAATTGCGTCTTGTTAACTCATGACATCTTGCACCATCAAGGAAGGGCAGCACATGAGGGGCTCTAGGTGGTGCAAGGTTGCATCCATCCACTATAGTGGCCGCTAGGTTTAGTGCATTTCCAGGGTCCCTATACAATCCCATGCTACTTTTTTGTGGTGCGGGCACCACCAGAGGTTTGGATATGTCTCGAAGTTTCCAACTGTGCGGCTAGGGGGCCTCCCAGACGATTCTGGCCGAGGGTGTGGGAACTTGTTCCATACCTGGTGATCAGAAGAGGATCAGAGAATGGATCCCTATAGTGGTCCCCAAAAGGTTTCCTATACTAGTCCTATGACTATGCCCCATTCCCTTCCAAATACGATGCAGTTCAGGGCGGTGCTAAGATCCTTGGTTTCGTAGCTGGCCAGTACCGACGTGCAAGAGACAGCTTGCCAATGTTGATACCAAAGAACGCAACACCGGAGTATACTAAAATACGACACATCTTAAGTTTTAAGGTAACTGTACGGTACCCAGGCAGAGAATTGACCCTGGCATGATGATTGTATGTTTCATGAAGTTGTGACGTTTTTTCGGCATCCTTTCCAGGAACAGCAGAAATCACCTAGCGAATGAGGGCCCGACGCTCTTCCTGGTGATTTTCTTCGCATTTGTTGTACAGTCAGCACCACGCATGTGGGCAAACTGCGCAGCCGAATCCACACATCATGAAGCTACGTAATCGCCAGTGGATTCTTGAAACTGGAAATGCGAAGGGTTTGCTGGTCAATGCTATCATTTGGATTTGATTCTTATTTCGGGTGTTGAGCAAAGCAACATTTTCCTCTTGGCTAAAGGAGTTATGGTCAGTGGCTCAGCCGAGCCGGCAAGTTGCAAACCAAAGGTCCTAAAGCAGGATTGGGCAGTTTCCCAATAACCCAATACGTTATATAGGCATAATGGAAATAAGCTGGAAAGTACTATTATGGAGAATCAAATGGAAAAGAAAATGGAAAATTACATGCTAACGGGGAGTTTCCCAATGTGAGGGTTTAGGGTTTAGGTTAAGGGTTCTCTTATTACGTCCTGATTAGTATTACAAGGTCTTTTATGGGGCATATTTAAGATTTCGGGGCTGGGCCATTTAATCCTAGTATGACCGGATTATGTGGTCTCTGTAAGCGTGATACTCAGAAGCTTCGCATATTGCTAGGGTCTGCGGCGGAGATCCCCCTAAACCCCTAAATCTTGACCCCAAAACCCGAATCCATAGACCCTGATCGCTAAACTCTAACCCTTGAACCCCTAAACCCCACAGTTCTGAAAGATCCCATATACCTCTTGAAAGGTCTTCTGGGATGGATCAAACTACATGAAAAGTGCGCAAGAAGCCCCGCCCTATTTCTGTTTGGCAATTTTGGGATAATTGGTTATTTCTTTTTTGTTGTATGGAGTGACTTATTCATGGTTTTGGGGGTCTTGAAAGTACCGCCCAGTTCATTTTTTCTTGTGTTCAAGACATGCCCGTTGGGGCCTCATATTGAAGTAGGATCTCAGGCTTGAAGGTTTAGGATTTAGGGCTTTTGGCTTAGGGTTTAGGATCTTTTGTGCAGACTGGCATTTAGCCAATCAGTTACTAGTGCACCACAGCCACTTCAAGCCAGTTGTAGCTATAATAACTGGCAACGAAGCAAAGGCTCCCTTAGAATTGAAGCCCTATGCATAGACTATGGTGTAACTCCGAACTCTTACGTACCCCCAACACACGAAACCCGAAGGCCCTAAATCCCCAGACCCTAAGCCCTAAAACCCCCTAAAGCATAAAGCTTAAAACGCCCTGAAGCCCCAAAACTCCAAACGCAAACCCCAAATCCTACAAACATACCCAGGAAAGTAATGGACGGCGCGCTCATGGGCATCCTTTGGTTGCTTCTTATTCTCAAGGGGCTTAGGGTTCAGGGTTCAGGGGTTCTTATTGCCTGTTCAATTGATTTCAAGATAGCCATGGCTGACATTATACGGGTTTTCGCTGAGTTGGGTCTGGAAGTGAACCTGGATAAGACTCAATTGCTGGTACATCCTGCCATGTATGATCAAGGGGTGCGCTTCTTTGAGGATGATCTGGAACACGTTGGTTTTCGGTGCAAGTGGGTGACCAAAGGTGAGTATTTGCGTAAGCCATTGCAGCATTGTTGGGTGGCACCACCATATCAGAATGGGCACTGTCCTCGGCGTTGACTGCTGTGCATGCTGGTTGGTCGGCTTTGTACCAGCCCACAAGAGGATGTGACTGGAGGTCTCCCATGCTGGCTCTCGTGCTCGTTAACCGGTACATCTACAGCAAATGGTCTTGGTACAGTGCACTTTTACAGCCCCTGACTCATGTTACCCAATCTGTGGAGAAGATGCAGGTCACTTTCGTGTGTCTCATGCGAAAGCTCTACATCCGACAAACCTTGTCACAGTCCCAAGCTGTCCTTATGCACCGGCAGAAGCGCAGGGCTACCCTACAACTGATCAAGCTCAATCCTCGTCAGCAGTGGGGGTATTGGACTTGGAAAAGAAAGGGGACTTTTGTGGGACACGTTCTCAGAAGGGATGATACGTTGCTAGAGCTCACTGCTCTTGTTGTTTCCGATCCGCATGCAGAACGGCAGGCCGTGCCGGCCCCCTGGCATAGCATGTGGACTTTTGCGGTGACCACCTGCAAGGATTTGGGTTGGATTCCTCAAGGTGACTCGCCCACGTTGCAGACACTGAAAGGTTTGGCTTCAGACAAAACACTCTGGAATGCGAGGGCCAGTGATGTGGCCATGCAGTTCGCTCCCAAGGTTGGCTATCAAGGCGATTGCATTTGGGGTCGTTGGCAGGAAGGCCTCTTGCTGTCTGAAGTCACCGAGTGGTTTTGCAGCACGGCGCTGGTAGTTGCGAGGTCGGGACCGTGGCTGGTCGGGCTGCGGGCCCATGAGGCTCAGATGCGATGACCTTCAAACTGACCTCGTCCACGTCTTGATGACTCGAACCTGCTTTAATCTGGACGTCATGCTGCATGCTGATTGGTTGATGTTGTACTTCCCTCTCTTCCAAGTGCAACGCACCATCTGTATCAGTACTTTGGAGTTGTTTGTACGTGGGCTTCCATGCCTCCACTGTGGGCTAACGACTTTCTTAAGTTTGCTGTCGTCGAAGCATGAGTCTTCTGTTGCTGGCGTGCTGCGGCGTGAAATCATGCTTGTGGCGAGCTATGTCTGGCACTCAACAAGTCCAGTTGTAAAAGGGGTTCTTATTCTCAAGGTCGAGGGGTCCAACTACACAACAAGAGTCTGATTAAAGGTGTTAAACGTGTACTTCTGTGTCTGTACATATATATGGACATGTAGTGACGTATAACCTTTCTCAAGTAGATAGACTATAGCTTTGGGTATATAATAAGATCCCCATATACCCCATATTCTATCTCAGATGTGCATAAACGGTGCACACTCACCATCTGAATGTTCACTACCAAATTTGCGAGGGCTTCATACTTTGAATCTCTGTTTTTGCTGCTTTTTCCTGCAAGGCTTATGAGGTCAAAGGGTTAATTAGGGTGTAGGCTTTAGTTTGCAAGAAGTGCTTGCTTCAACATGGGTTGACTTTCCCAGCTTTCCCGCTTAATTTAACCTCCAGCTCGCAGATGTAGACAGCAACGTGAGATTGTGGCGGTTTGAACCTTCAGGCTTTAGTTTTTCCACACGATTGCAGCTGTTGCGAAGCAGACGCCCCGTATGCGCTGTCACACTTCCTCCGACCATGCGCGTGAATGAGATACGGTCGTGAAGTTGTGCAGCAGGCCTATTTCCCTTGTGGCTGCACCCTACCATGCAAGTCACGCAGGCATCAGCCCAGAGCAGCAAAATCTCCTCCACAATCCAGCCAGCCACAGAAAAAGGCTGTTGATCCTGTGCTGCCCAGCGCTGGCAACCAACTTCCACCACTGCCGCCACCACCGCCGCCGCTGCCCCCGCCCGCCACCGCCACCGCCACCATCGCCGCTGCCGCCGCCGCCGCCGCCACAACCACAAGAACAAGTTTTGCCACCACGGCTGCAGTTTTTTTTCGCTGCCGCTGCCTTGTTTTGTGCTGCTGCTTAACACAAGCGCTGGTGATAGTGGCGGTTGTTACTCTTGCAAGCAGTCGCATCGACTGAAGAGTTCTCGGTGCTCATAACAGTGATAACATCAGGCATACTAGAACAGGCACAACTAATTTTTTGAGAAGGTTCACAATATGACGACAACAGATCGGCGATAATCACAATTACTAATTAATTATTAGTTTCACAGAAAGAAGGAGGAGGACGAATGCAAAGCAACAAAACAGCACAGAGCAACTGAGCTGTAGTCTAAACTCTTTAAATGGGGTTATATAGATGATTATATAGGGGACTTTTATAGGGCATATCAAGCGGGATACCAGGAGTTTAGACCCTAATCCCTATACTAGGGATGATTAAGGGGGATACCAGGAGGGTACACTATAGCTCAACCATGCTTAGTCTTAAACCCTAAACCGCGCAGACCAGGCTCATTGTGGGCCTCCGCTCCTGGTCATTGGCTGGCACAATGACCACCAAAGTCTCCGGCGTCCTTCAGGCACCAACAAGGATTCAGGGTCTAGATTGACTCATTGTTGTTTGAGAGGAATGGGGGAGTGAGCATTTGGAGTGTTACATGGGAGCATTATTGGGATTCGAGGGATCCATTCCCGCACTCTGCCTGGAGCACTAGTATGTTGTATTCCTTCTTTCAGATTTGCAGTATCTACACCACCATCGAAATTGGAATAGCATACAGAGTATTTAAATGAGTATTGCAGTTGTCCTGCAGGCCTTGCAGTCATTAGGGCAGGTTTCGCTGGAGCCCAGTGAGGAGCAGGAGGTTCCGTTGTACGCTGTGATTGCTGAGTGGTTAATCCAACCCTGCGGATCCTAGTTTCTTGCATTGGACTCACGGTTTCTGCTTCTTCTTCGTCGGGCACAGGGTTGTGCAAACGTGGAACCAGCAGCTAGGGCGGGTGCCATTCACTGTTGTGACACGGAATGCTGTAAATGCAGAAGCCTAAACAGCGACCAATATTGGGCCTTGTAGAACTATGGCTACAGTATAGGTACCCCAAAAGACCTCAAGATGATTTCGGTTAGCATTTGGGATTGTTTGGGCCTCTTTTTCTTGATGGCCATTGGAACTCTCTAGGATGATGAGCTCCTTCGGCAGAGGCAGGAAACACAGATGCAGACCGAAAGAGAGAGAGGGAGGGAGAGAGAGCCCAAGAAATTTACCTCAAACCCTGCCTTGTTCTCTGATTCTGGTTTCACCTGCTTCTGAAATGCCGTACAAAGCAGACCAATAGCCAGACAAGGGAACTCCATTTATATCCCACCCGAACTTTCGCCCTAAATCGTGCAACCCATGGAAGGTGGCAACCTATGCCTTCACGACAGCAGGGCTGCTATGTGCGTGCTACCTCCAGGCTTGACATATCTTGGGGTTATGCAGGGATAATGGAAAAGAAAAAGGAAGCTACTAGATAGTATATTGCAGTTATATAGGATAATGGAAAAGAAATGGAAGTTACTAGATAGTATTTTGGGGTTATATAGGGATAACTGAAACTACTAGATAGTATACGGGGGCTTTAAAAAGAGGTGAATATTGTGGTTGTTAGCTTCCTCCTGTCAGGGGAGATTTCTGGTTATCCTCAGACCCCAAACCCTAAACCTCAAACCCTAAACATTAAGCCTGCGCGACACCCAAACCCTGACGGCTGAAGGAGGGCAGGGTCCGGGGCAGGCTCCAGAGTTTAGGGTTTGGGTATTTTGCTGAAACTTCTGAAACCTTCATCATCCAACTTGCTCCCTTGTACATCCCTAGGGGTCCAAACAGCCCAAGGTAGGTAGTATGTAAAGACTTTAGGGTCCAATGTATGTACTATCTATATACTTGGATCAGTTGGGTCTCAACCCTAAACCCTAAACCCAGGACGTTTTCGCAGCCCTTGAAGCTTCACAGCTCAGATCAGTGGGATACAAACACCTTAGACTCAGGGTCCAATCATTCCTGCAATAAACGGGTTCAGGGTTTTGGGGTGACCTTATGCTGAAAGTACATGGAGGAGGGTGTCCCTGTAGTACTTGAACTCTTAGAAGCGCTACGTTAGATGTTTCCCCTATCTGATTACCGAAACCCAAAGCTACGATCTCAGGAGTAGCATCCTGAACTCATTGATCCCTCAACCCAGAACTAGGTAGAAAAAAACTCAGGCTCCTGAACCCTAATCCCTGAACCCTAAACCCTACACCTTGAACTCTAAATCCTCAAGCCCTGGACCCTACTCCCTACGCCCTAACCCTTACACCCTTATCCCTGAAACCCAATCTTGAACCCTGAGCCCGCAATGCAGAACTCGAAGTGGCGCGGGATCTCCCTCGCGATCGCTGCCTTTGCGCGCTCTGTTTTAGAAGGCCCTCGCCTCTTCTCGCGGAAGTTCTTCTCTAACCATTATACTGAAATTGTACTTATACAAGCCCTGCATAATCCCTATATCCTACATGATGCCTTTGTAACTGTAGTTGTTGGTTTGAGGATTAAGGGCTTAGTTAGGGTTGAGGGACTAGTCGGGTTTTGACGTTAGTTTTTGTTTGTAGACGGTTCGATGTTACTTCGAGAGTAGGTTCCAAGCAGGAGAACTGTCAGTATTGAGTCAGATTAGGGACGCACAGCCCAACATGCAAAAATGTATCCGCAAATCTCCATTCAGGATTCTATGGGTGAGCTTGGAGCTTGCGGCAGTTTCTTCAAGAACTATTGGAGTAGGGCAGAGCGTGTTTCGGATGCACACCTTAGATGTTGCATGGTAGCTTCTCAGGGAAGGTGTATTCAAATGGACAAATTTGGTGGGACTTAGGGTCAGGAGTTCCCCTACCAACCTCCCCTATGCTACCCACCCTTGGGTTGGGTTCGCTCTGACTTAGGTTATCCAAAGACCATTAAGTAGGGATAAGGCAGGGTTAGCATGGGCGTGGTAGGGGACCATTGTAACCCAAAGCATGGAACGTCCGCTTGGCAATTTTCCCCAATCGGAGCATGTACCTAAAACCTCTGGGCAACCGTTGACAATCCTGGAAGCCAGAAGCCTCAGAACAAGGGTTTAGGGTACAAGCGCCAACGACTGAAGGTCGGCTAACAGCTCTCGCACATGTAGCCCCAAACCCCTCAACTCTGATCCTTTATTTGCACACCCTAGTCCAGTTACCCTACACTCCTACATCCTACGATTACTCAACCGCGGACTCTGAACTGCAGATAGCCCCTCTCCCTCATAAAGCGAAAGCCAGAAACTCCTGGAAATCCTTCACCCTACTCCCCGTACCCCGTTTCACCCTGAAAGCCCAAAATGTGATCCTCAAAGCCTGTAGACTCTAGTCCTTTACGGGTTTAGGTTTTAGGCTTAGTCCTAACCCCTAACCCATAGCTTTAAACGCTATAAGTCCTAAAGCCTTTTGCCCTAGGACCCTTAAGCCTACACCCTAACTGCTAAACACCACTCATGTGATGTTATTCCGCGACCATCGCCGCCACGGTTTTCGACAACCGCCTCAGATCGCCCTTGTGCGCGCCTCCATCCCTTGTCGGTCACCCTTCCTAGCGGAGAATCGCGAAGACATGTAGTTAGGTTTCGGATTTAGGGTTTAGGACTTACGGTTTAGGGTTTCAAGCTTAGGGTTTGGGGTTTAGGATTCTGCCTTAAGAAACCCTGTCAAGCCTAAACTGTACACTGGGGCAAGCCCTAAACCTTGTCCATCATAGAAAGCCAAAAGCTCTCAACTTTTGCAAGCCCCAACCCTTGCAACCATAAAGGCCCCAGGTAATTTTCAAACCGAAGAAACGCCCCACACTCCTGAACGCCTTGAACACCATGTAAGCGAAACCCTAAAAACTGAAACCGTAAAGAGACTCGGAATTCTAAACTTTTGCAAGCCTTGTAAATTCTAGAAACCCCACTTTGAAGAACACAAGCCGTATAAATCCTAGAAACCTCAAATTCTGAAATTCTGGGAAGTCTGTATACATGCATCGCGATTTTATTCCCTGTAAACCCTAGAAAGCCGCATAAACCTCGGCAAACCCTACAAGCCTAAAAGCCCTAAACGCTACAAACCCTAAAACTCTAAGGCAAGGAGTATGGGCCCCTAATATGGACCCTTAGGCCTTTTTAGGGACCCTGAAGGGTACATATAGGGTATATGATGGGTATATGAGGATCCCAAATTTAGGGGCCCATACTAAGGGCCCATGGTTTCAACCTTAGAAAAGCCCGAAGGGTTGCAAGTCCTTCCAGGAGAGCTCACCTGCTCTACGGCGCGTGTGAAGTGGCTTTCTGGAGCTTCGGGGGAGTGGGTGGAAAAGAAAATGGAAGCTAATGTTCAGGGTTTGGGGTGGTGGGAAAATGGAAGCAGTTTAAAGTTATTCAGGAAATTTTGGAAATTCTACATAGGGACCCTACATGACTGGAAGCTTGTTTTGTGTTGGGGGTTTCGGTTTTGGGCTTGAGGAGGAGTGGGGGAGTAATTTCTAAATCTTTCAAACGAGATTATGGTAGGGTTTAGGTCCTACAGCCTAAGGGGGGACGAGAATATTGGGACTATGATGGATCCACGCCCCCACTCCCCCGGCTTACAGGTGACTAGTAGGGAATAATGGAATATCGTCCCTATATATTCCCTCTTGAATTCCCTCATTCCATAAAAACAAACCCCCAAAACCTAACTCCTTCAGCTTAAGCACCAGTAAGGTGGCGGGAGCTCATTGGCGCCATGCGTCAGACGTCTCGCCCCGTGCTCAGAGAGGCTTGAGGAAACCTCCATATGGGCTGTAGTTTAAACTCCGAGTATCCCCGGTAAGAACCCTTATAATACTTCCCTAGACAATCCTCTACATGACCTCCTTGAAGGAGTTCAGTCTGTAGCTCACATTGGGATTAAAGGGAGAAAGCTCATAGGCTTAGTGGCAGTTTTTATACTTTGGAACGCGATAGAGTATATGTTACCCTACCATATTGCAAGCTATACACCGGAAGCCGGGGAATCCAGTAGCTAGGTAGGGATTGGAAAAGATAACCCTAAACCCTTTAGTAGTTTCCATTTTCTTTTCCATTATCCCAATACTACCCCACTATATACCCCATTACACTATGGTAGTTTCCATTTTCCTTTCCATTATCCCAGTATTACCCCACTATATAACCTTAATATTATCCCAGTAGGTGACAAGATGCTCTTTACAGGAGCGTCCGCCAAGGTAACGTGGCGCATCCAAAGGGAGGACATACACATACTACTGTTGAGGGTTTAGGGTTCAGGGTTTAGGGTTTGGGGTTTAGGAACATTCAGGGATAGCAATATGCTAGGTGGACCCCTATCCCTGCCATAGTGGTAGAATGGGGATCTAGGGGTGAGTTGGGATTTGGAGCGTTGGGAATCAGGGCTTGGGGATTCCGGGTAGCCCTCAGGACCCAAGTGTACTCAAGGTTTAGGGAAAAAGAATGATGGTTCAGCGGAACTGCCGTGCAGAACCAGT
This sequence comes from Symbiodinium pilosum, assembly GCA_905231905.1. Lineage (NCBI taxonomy): Eukaryota > Dinophyceae > Suessiales > Symbiodiniaceae > Symbiodinium > Symbiodinium pilosum. The sequence goes on from CAJNIZ010044805.1 coordinate 45,792, forward strand.
ACTACAAGTTCTTAAATCTCAAGCACGTAACTATCGTGCGCTTGGATCGTTGTTTTTTTTTGGGACTGGTTTTGACCTGTATTATTCTCACACCCAGCAATTAGGAATGTATTGCTGCAGTTTGTAGTTGTACCCCTACTTAGGGACCAGGTGAGGGTTTGGAGCTTTTCCAGTTTCAGCTCTGAGGTCTACGGTGTGGAAATTGGAGGAAAGATTTGGGGGACCTCACCCTGAGCATTGGCTTCTTTAGAGAATGGCCCCCGGATAGCCGCACTATAGATTTTTGAGAAATTCTAAGTTTGGCAGACCTGGGGCTCAGCGGTAGGGAGGTTGGGCGCTGATCTTGGCCGAGGACTCGTGGGACTGGTGTTTTGCTGCGCAGTCCCCAACCCTGAACCCCAAACCCCAAACCCGAGCTTCAAAAGAATTTACAGTCGCGCTACTGTTTAGGACCCCCAAAATGGGTAGTTAGAGGTATGAGCCCTATGAGGTCTAATGGACGATCTTGGTTTGTCTTTGGGCCCCTAGTTTCCTGGGTTGCTGTTAACGAACTTAAATTAAGTTACCATAATGAGTACATATAGTAAATAATAGGGTTTCCCCAAGATAGTAACTTAATTTAAGTTCCTTAACAGCAACCCAGCTAGTTTCTCTCTACCCTTTTGAATGGGGCTGGCAGAGTTGGAAGTTGATTCTGGTCGCAGCAACTTTAACAAACATCCCCCGCAGGGTTGTTAGACGGGATAGTTAACACCAGACTGAGGATTCAGGGCTTAAGAGTCTGGGTTGCTGTTAAGGAACTTAAAGTAAGTTACTATATTGGCTAAACCCTATTATTTACTATATATATACACACCCATTATGGTAACTTAATTTAAGTTCCTTAACAGCAACCCAGGAGTTCGGTGCTGTCATGCAGGTAGACGGATAGAAGCCGCTTCTTAGCTTTATTCCCGAATGCACCTGTCAAGTCGAGGTCCAGGTCCTGAAGGCATGTGCCCTCCAAACTCGGCAACCTGAACGTAGATACCGTCATATTGGGGTCATATAGGGTTAATGGAAAAGAAAATGGAAACTACTATAGGGTTTAGGGTTTAGGGTTTAGGGGAAACTACTATAGGGTTTAGGGTTTAGGGGTGATGTCTGAGAAAGCTTTTGCTGTTTAGCTGCCAAAGAGCACTGCCAAGGCATGTACCAGCTGACGGCCGCCTCTGTAGCGTCCACCACAGTGTTGGTGGCTTTTTCGATGCTGTACGACATATTCCAGGCTTGTTCCGGGCCGGGATCCGGGTAGGATTCAGGTTTGTGCTTTAGGGTTACTGGCTTGCTGTTAAGGAACTTAATTCGAGTTAGGTGCATTATAATAGCTAATTACTTTTATACCCAATTTATGACACCTTTCATTTCCTTAACAGCAATGCGGTTTGGGGTTTAGGTTAGGGTGTAGATAGGAGATGTGCGAAGTAATTTTCGCACGCATTCGATGAGCAACGCTTGTGTTTGGAGTTCCGCGCTTTGGGCTTCAGTGCCCAAAATGCTCTTAATTCTGCCTGCCGACTTGAGATGACCATCAGTGACCATCCACGCATAAGTGTTGTCCTTTTCTGACTTCTTCTATAACGTAGCATTCATAGCGAATCTGAAGGCGGTATTTTCAGAGAAGGTGTGGCAGGATCTAGCTGCAAAGCAGACATCATCGGAGTCTGGCAGGCTGATACGACGAGAATGGAGCTTGAGGATTTCCATGTTGATGGTGTTCTGTGCTCAGCCAGAAAGGGACAGTAGGACCACTGGCTGGGTTGCTGTTAAGGAACTTAAATTAAGTTACTATCTTGGGGAAACCCTATTATTTACTATATGTACCCATTATGGTAACTTAAACCCT
>CAJNIZ010044806.1:0-30371 GCA_905231905.1 Symbiodinium pilosum
AGAAGAGTGGCTTTCAGCAGGTACCCTTATTGGGGGTCCCCATAATAAGGACTATAGTATTTTGGGGTCTATATTGGGGTCCCCTAATTTTGGGAATGTACCACTTGGGTTTAGGGCTTAGGATCTAGGGCCTAGTTGCGGCTATGGTTCGGTGTCTGCATGAGCCCGTAGGCTCCGGAGACTTGGCAGACAGGCATGTTTTCACCAATTTATAACCTCCTGAATAAGCCCTCATGACCTCCTCTACTAACCTAATTGTAGGGTTTAGGCTTTAGGGTATCCTGAATAAGCCCTCATGACCTCACTCTACTACCCTAATTGTAGGATTTAGGCTTCAGGTTATAGGTTTCGGGGCTGAACTATCTGAAGCCCTGATGTCGGGCCAACCTCTTGGCTACAGGTAAGGGCACTAGGGTGTACGGCTCAAGGAAGAGGACCTCCAAGATATGCATGTAAGCCTTCACCATCCTAGCCAAGGCGTTCAGGGCAAAGGATTCTGACGATCCTTGACCCGAGGCCCCAAACCGTATTCACGGGTGAGCCCCAATCCCCTGAAACGCCCCGTATCATCTGCTGCGCCCATGATGTACCCTTCCCGAAACTAACATGGAACCTGACATGGGACTTGGGTTGCTAGATAGGGCTTAGGGTTTAGGGTTTAGGGTCCCATGGTTCCATGCTAGTTTGGGAGGGGTAAGGTTCTGGCTTTTAGCTCGGTTCGCCGGGGGCCGAGTACAGGTCACAAGTGCATTCATGAGAAGTGTTTACATCAAGGGCTAGTTTCGGGGTTTGGGGCTGACTAGAAAGACAGCTGCCCACAGTCATAGTCTACTTTCCCCTTAGTTTCTTACCGCATTCAGTTTAAGTAGCCCATTATTTTTGGGGGTTGCGAGGTTTTCCAGGTAGGATTTAGCAGGAATAGACCCTAAACCCTCAACCCTAAACCCCAAATCTTGAACCCTAAACCCTAAACCCTACACCCCAAACCCTGTACCCTAAGTGTTGGAGGGAAATACTCTTGCAGCTTTGGGCCGCTCAGCTCTTGTGACATCAGACGCGGTTTAGGGTTCAGGGTTTGGGATTCAGGGGTTTAGGGGTTTAGGGCTTAGGGTTTAAGGGCTTAGGGTTTGGGGTTTAGGGTTTAGGGGTTTAGGGTTGGATGCCTCAAGAAAGGAGCTGTTGCTGCAATCAGAAGAAAATATGTTAGCAACCTCAGCTGCATTCCGCTGCAAAATCATCAAGCCACGAAGACAACCCTAAATCCTAAACCCTCAACCCCAAACCCCAACCCCTCCCTAAACCCTGAACCCTAAACCCTTATCACCCTTGCTGCGCTGCAGGAGCGCAGCAGCCAGTTTCAACGGGTATAAGGTTTAGGGTTAAATCGTCTGTCACTCTGCCGGGTCTGAACGAATTCTTAGGCATTCTGCCAATTCGGGTTCCGTCTTAGATCCTTAGGGTATGAACGCAGGCAGTAGCGAATAGCAGTTGCAGCTGGTTTGACTCCTCCTCTCTAAGTGTTGGGTATTGGCCCCACCCAGAAACAGTTAGGTAAGAATTCTACGAACTGCCAATATTTTCTTCCTAGTTTCTTTATGAAATCATTGCATAATTCCCCCCACAACCCTATTCTAATTGCCTATGCCCCTATGACATCAGCCCTTTCCAGTACCCTTTCGGCATCTGGCGTTGAAACTCTGAGAACAAGGCAGCCTTCATCCAAACTTGGAGCCCTAAAATTGCTTGGTAAGACCGCATAGGGGCTTAAATGATTAGAATCGGGTTCAGACGTTAAAGTTTTGGTTTGGTTTAGGTTTGGGCCTTAAATCAAGATTCAGAACAATAGAGAATCTAATGGACAGAAAAATGGGAACTGGGTTAATGCAGGGGTTTATCAGAATTGCAGTCTCTGGGGCTGTATATCTTCTGCCCGAATTTCCAAATATCTTAATTCTTCCTACTACATTCAACATGGGATGTTTACGGAGGTCCCGCGAGCTATCAACAGTCCAACCTGGGCACGTTACACCTCAAGCCCTCACAGGTGAATCAGGGGGCCCGTCCCAAACAGAAACCCTAAACCCTAAACCCTAAACCCTTAAACCCTAAACCCTAAACCCTAGACCCTAAACCGATGCAAACACAAGTCCTCACCCGAAAGTCATGCCTATGTGGGTTTTTGGCGACATCAACAGTTTACCTTAGAGCTTATATACCTTAGAGCTTCAGGAGGGTTATTGAGCTATAGTCTAAACTCCTACGATCACCCTTAATAAGCCCTATGATAGTCGCCTATATAATCCACTATATAATCCCACGTAAGGAGTTTAGACCCTAAACCCTACACCTTAAACCCTAAATCCTAAACCCTATATAGTCCCCTTTAAGGAGTTTAGACTACAGCTCATTTGGGTTAGGCGCATTGTTCCCTTCGGCATTTGGCGCTCACATGCTCGCTTGCTGCTGGCGTCCTGGGCTCTAGAACTTGCTGTGCTTTATGGTGCAAGGATTTGGGCTTTAGGGACCCTTGAAACATCCGGGGTAGAGCATATCGAGATACGTTGACTGCACCCTGTTTTCCTTACAGCCAGCAGCTGCACGTAAACAAAAAGAAGCGCATCTGGACTCCTACCTAGCTCACTGTGATTTCTGGCAGCCGAGCTTTACAAAGCACGCTTATTCCCGAGTTCCCCAAAGGCCAATTTATACCACAACCGCACATATACCCTGCACCTTGTAAAAGCCTAGCAAAGGCTCTTTTGAACGCTCTTGCTTTTCAGCTGTGGCTCATCATGGGCTGTGGCTCCTCGCAGCAGGAGGTGGCTCCTTTCTACTTGTAGTATTGAATTTAAGGCTTGGGGTTTAGGGTTTATGGTTTCGAGTAGATTTTGCGGTTTAGGATTTCAGGTTTCGGGGGCTTGGATGTAGGGGGTTCGGGTTTCAGGGTGTGTTCATGCAATGCTGTGCTCTCTGGTGTGCCTGCGCACGCCCAGGCCGCTTGACCCGCGTGTAGGAGCCAACTCAAACCATGACCACCCTTAGTTCAAGTAATGCAGGGTTTTTCCTAAAGTCTTATAGGCCCCTGCGGTGGAGGTCCGAGGTTGGAGTGCCAGATGCGTCGAAGGTCATGACGCACTGTTCGCATTGGACGCCGCCCATGAACTATAGTCCTCCTTAAGTAGATTGAATATTGCTTTGGGTATATTATAATAAGATCCCCATATACCCCATATTCTATCTAGTTCAGCGGGACTATAGCTGTCAGCGGTCGTGCCTCTACGTTGGGTGTTCCTTGCTCACCAAAAGTTTGCACCATTAGATTGATCAATGTCGCTTGAGGAGGTCAGCTGGACGCTGGCTTTTTGTCAGGCTGTTGTGCCGCGGTGTGTGATTGTTCCCCACAAAAGGAAGACCCCAATGTAGACCCCAAAATAGTATAATCCTTGTAAAGGGGCCCCCTAAAATGGTACCCTTAATTCTGGGAAGCCCCCTTTGACCCGAAACCCCAAGTACTCTTTGGTGTGTCTGGTAAACCACCGCCATGAGGTTGCGTGCAAGCCCACCTAGAAGCCCCCAACGAGCGGCCCCTTAGCCCGGAATAGCAGCAAACCTCAAAGGGATCTATACTGGGGGGTTTACATAAAGTTGAGACCCCTCTCAAGTTTCCAAATCTTCAAACTGTATTCCTTATCCTGACGCCCTGTGTCTTCTAAACGTACTTCGCAAAGAACCCTGACCGAAGGAAGCTGCATCACCGCCACGGCCGGTGCCTACACCCACTCCAGCCGCTTGATTGGGAAGGGCTGCGGGCTACCTGAGAGTTGGTCAGAATAAATCTTTTAAGGTGTAGGGTTTAGGGTTTAGGGTTCCGCCCCGCAGTCCCTTCACAATTCCTATGTTAGTCTGCCGGGCTTTTGGAGAAACTGTCAGCTGAACGGCTCGACTTCACAAGTTGTTTCATGGTGGATCGCCCCTAACCCTTGTCTTGTGGTATCTCAGGCAGCGACATAGGGTTTCCTTAGGGTTGAGGTTGGGTGCCCAGGGTTCGAGAATGGGGTTTCAGGCTTTGAGATTTCAGGCGGCAAGATAGACAGGTTCCTTAGAGGGGCTTTTCCAAACATTGGGGGGGGAGCTTGTTTGGGTGTTCAGAGCAGTTACATTACTGGGATCATCTAGCGATGCCGCATTATTTTGGCAGCATGTGGGCTAGGCCTAGGCTCGGCTAGACCCTGGAGCCCAACTCCTAAAACCCAATCTCCCAAAGTCCAAACAGATCCTAAGACTTTACTCCCAAACCCTGATCCCTGTATTTCAAACCTTAAGCCTGTAACCTTTATCCAGAAAGGTTGGCAACTAAATCATAGGGCCTGACCACCCAAGCCTTATCCGGAAAGATCGGGCCCCAAGTCCTACGCCCTTAGCCCCTAACCTTTATCCAGAAAGATCGGACCTTAAATCGTAAGCCTTAACCTCGAACCCTGATACACAGGCTTGCTCAGACCCGAAGGTAGTTAACATAATGTCTCCAAGCCAAGGGGGATTATTCTACCTACTTGGGGGCTTCAGGTGGCCCTCAATTTTTTTCCCAAGAGAAAAAGCATCAGGCGAGTCAGGCGCAGCCTAGCGCCTCGGCAGGATGCAGAAAGACTGAGTGTTTCTGGGAAGGGTTTAGGAATTCGGATTACATGGTTTCTGGTTCAGGGTTTAGGGATATCATCCCAATAGCTGGAAAACCAGATGGAAAAGACAATGGAAAATTGAATGGAAGCTGGGATTACATATTGTTTCCCAGGTTCAGGATCTAAAGTAGAGAAAAAACCTTAAAGTTGTAAGCGAATAATACTCAGTCTATACTCGTGTATATAAGTACTTGAAATGTGTATATAGGCTAATGTTTCGACATCTACTTACCTGGTTTCTGGCAACACATGAACGCTAAGAGAGTAGATTTGGGGTTAAGGGGTTCCGGCTTCGTACTTGGGCGTATATTGTATGAGGGTTCACCGATCTCGGCCTCACCTTCAGCATCTAAGCCCTAAACCCTAATATCCTAAACCGCGTTTAGTCTCTGAAATTTAAGATTTAGGGTCTGGGCTTCTGTGCTTTGAGCTTTGCAGGTGATCTAGGTGTTTAGAGTAGGGTTGCATGTTCAGGGTTTGGGGTTCAGGGTTCTGGGCTCCCCACCAACCACTTTTTCTTTCGCCCTGCTTGTACCCAGACCCCCCCAGCCCCAGCCCCACAGCTCCGTTAATTTTGCACCCTACACGGGTGGCAGCTGAAAGGGCAGCAGCTGCAAGGGCAGCAAGGTCTGAAACGCCAAACCGACCCGGACTGGGTCTACTGCGCACTGCTGCCGGAGGACATCCAGGAAGTCCAGCAGAGAGTTCGGGAAAACGTCCTGAACATTCATCACTACCCACAGGTGTTGCGGGTTGACAATGCGGTCTGGTTTGCTGCCTATGGACTGCTCGAACATACCGAGCTTCAGTCTCGTGAAAATTCAGTTTTGGAGGACCTTTGGTGGACCTTTCGCCCTAAATCCTGAACCCTAAACCAATTGGGGTTTTATGTACGCTTGCGAAGAACCCTTGGATCTCCGGGATGTTAAGGGTGCTTACAAGGGTTTGACTGGTGTTGTTGTGGTTCAGGCTTTTGGGTGTTGGGAAATTATATTGTACAATACGATGGGTTTGATTACCTTTTTTTCCCCCTATAATATGATTGCAGCAATTGGGGGCTAAATCTTGAGGGTTGGGGTTACCAAGGTTTACAACCATGTCATAGATTATACACAGCTTCTAGGGTTTTGTGGCGATTTCGCTAGCTGCGTGGGGATTCGCACGCAAGGTGAGCAGTGGATTACTTCGGACTTACACAAGACGGCAAACAAAGATGTTGCATAGCTTCATGACGATCATTGCAATGCCTTCGAGACGTTTCCCGAAACTTTAAGTTGAGTGGCATGCCTAAGCGTACCTCTAGTTCGGGCAATACCTATAAGCCCTAAACCCTCAGCACCTCCCTCCCCCAGGAAGCCCTCCCTAAGTTGTCGAGTTGAGTTCAGCGAGGCCTACACAGCTCCAAAATTTACCCCTAAACCCTAAACCCTTTTAGGGTTTCGAAAGGATTTGGGAATCATACCTGAGGAAGCTAGGGCCTGTTTGGAGGAACGCCCTAGACCTTAAACTCAAATCCACCCACCAAGCCTTAAACCCAACATAACGGCGATGTATGAAATTCCCCAAAATGGCCCCCATAGCCCCCTAAACCCTACAGCCTAAACCGCCTGTTAGTTAAAAGGAGGGCAAGCCTTGAACCAAAATCCCCAATCCTTGTCCCTAAACCCTAAACCCCTAAACCCCAAACCCCTAAACCCCTTAACCCCTAAACCCCTAAACCCCAAAAAGCCCCAATTTTTGTCATCCCGAGGTGCCGTGGCAGCCAAGTCGGCACCCCGAAAGCCACCACGGGAGGTGGATGTGAACAACATTGTCGTGCCAGAAGGACCCAGGTTTAGGGTTTAGGGTTTAGGGTTCAAGGGTTTAGGGATAAGGATTATAGTATATTGGGACCTACTTTGGGGTCTCTTATTTTTGGGAAACTTTTTGGAGGATCTCTGGACATAGTAGGTGTACTTAGCAACTTGAGTTACAGGGCTTAGAATGGGGGTTCTTACGGATAGTAGGTAGACTTACTAAGTCAAAAGATCATCCAAGTTGTGCTAAGGCTTGTGGTGGTGTTGAGATAAATGGTAGTTGCCCTGCATAGGGGGAACCCCAATCTAGACTCTAGACCCCCAAAAATTGTAATACTCATTATGGGGACCCCTAAAAAGGTACCCTTCATTTTAGGAAGGTTCTATATGTTCGGAAAGATTTTACTTGTAAAGGTTTGTGAGGATTCCTTTGTCAACATGTCTGCCTCACGTGACTTTGCTGGTAGCATTGCCCACTGTTGTACCAGGCACATAGATTATCATCATTCTGATCACACGGATCTGCATGCCGTTCCTGGAGAGTCACGGGAACTTAGACAGTAGACTGATAACCCCCAGTAGCCATATACTGCAAGAACCATCAAGAACCCCATCTACCTGCTAAGTGCCCGTGACCCTCCTAGCTGCCTGGCCAGTGCTGCACACACAGAAGCTTATCTGGATTTACGTGAGCTATAGTCTGAACTCCTAGTATCCCCCTTAAGCCCTATAATGCTCCCTGTATAGTCCCCTATATAATCCCCTTGAAGGAGCGTAGACTGTAGCTCACATGGTTGCGCATCTTCGGTCGCCATGGGCCTTCGGCAAAGTAGGGCGTAGGATTTAAGGTTCAGAGTCCGTCTTCTGAGCGCATGTAGAATTACCGACAGTATTCTCGCAGTCCTTGTGGAACTACAGAAAAATGTCCCCCCCGCCCACAAAACACATGCTGTTCTGACTGAAAGACCCCTACATTACAATCCCTGTAAACCCTCATCTGCTACCCTAAACCTTAAACTAAAAACCCTAAACCCTACACCCCAAACCCTAAACCCCAGACCCTAAGCCCTAAACCCTCAACCCCCAAACCCCGAACCCTAAACCCAAACTCTACTCTGGAAACCGCTCCCGTATGCGAGTTGTGGCGGTTTGGGCCTAGATGATCCTGTCCAGGAAGGTGCAGAGACAGAGTTGAATAAAGGGTTTAGGGCTTAGCGTCAAGGTTTAGGGCTTGGGGCTTGGGGTTTAGTGCTTAGGGGTTTAGGGTTTAGGGTTTAGGGTTCAGTCAGGGTTTAGGGTTTAGGGTTCAGGGTTTACGGTTTAGGGCTTTAGGGTTTAGGGTTCAGGCTTTAGGGCTTTAGGGCTTTAGGGTGTTGTTGCCACCTGTGCGCAGCGTCGCGGGCGAACGTCAGTCCCCGTCAACATCTCATACTGATATTTGGAAGCGCGCTGCTGATGAGCTATAATTAGATAGAACACCGGTTTTGGTATATCACAATAAGATCCCCATATAGCCCTTATTCTATCTACTTGAGGGGGACTATAGAATGGAGAAGATTGACTCCTGATCTTAGAGCTCCTTGCTCTCCGAGTTTCTACGTAATTAATAGTTCGAGGACACATGCTTGGGTTTATAGCCTAGTTACATTTAGCTAAGCTGCCTGATAGAGGTGGAAAACATCCCTAAATGCCAAACAGTCTTAACCATTCGCGCTAGATCCTAAACTCTAAAATCCTAAGACCTGGACCCTTAAAGCCAAAGTCCTCATTGAGCCCTCTAACATCCTCCAGTGTAATATTTTGGGGTCCTCATAAGGTTCCGAACTCAAGAAGCACTAATTATCTGCGGAGTTACCCAGATGAGAAATACCTTCTGAGGGGATCCCATAATAAGGATTACAGTACTTTTGTGTCCATGTCGGGTCTCCCAATTTGGGAAAGTACCCTACAAAACTCAAAAAGGAAAATCCTAAATCCTATACCTTAAACCCCAAATCCTAAACCTCATCGGAGGGTCCAGGCCCTAAGCTTCCAGGATACATCCACCCGCGCGATCTCCCTGCCTTCGACCCCTTCGCCGCTGAAGAGCCGGATTGGAGGCCCATTTAAGACATAGCGGTAGGGTTAGGGTTTAGGGTTAGGCGCCTAAACTCCCTGAAGGGAAGTTTTATAGGGGAATATATAGGTAGGTAGGATTTTGGAATTGGAGTTGGAGTCCGCAGATGCAGTGTAGGGCTTAGGGCCTAGCAGTTTTGTTTAGGGATGTTACCCCCCATTATTGGAGCATTAGTGGAAAAGACCATGGAAACTGCGAGTGTATAGTGCATCATAGGCATCTGTCACTGTTTGACGCAGTTTTTCTGTTGTTTTTTGGGGAACCTATGAAGCTGTTCTTAGGAAATGGTGGATTTGGTGTGCAACTTGCGGGACCATATACTAAATGCTGCCGTAACTAAACCTAGAAAGGCTAGACCCTAAACCCTGCACCTCAAATCTGCAATAGGATTTGGGGTGTGTGATGGGAGGTCTAGTTCGAAAGGGTCTTTTGCAGTGTAATCATGCGCTCCAGAAAGAATAGTTTTATCAGTTTAGGGTTTAGGTTCTACTCTGGTTTGGGCATGGCTGCTCTGGTCAGTGGATGCGCTCCAGAACGAACGTTCTCATCTAATTTGGCCATGGATGCTCTGGTAATCGGGAGCGCTCCGGAAACCCTAAACCCTAAACCCTATGGTTTGGGCATGGATGCTCTCGTAGTCGGATGCGCTGGGGAATGAACATTATGAGGTGGGTTTAGGGTTTAGGGTTTCGGGTTTAGGGTTGGGCATGGATGCTCTGGTAATCGGAGGAGCATGGGGATGAACGTTATCATCTGGTTTGGACACGACTGTTCTGGTAATCGGAAGCGTTCGGGACTGAGCGATCTTACGGTTTGGGAGGGGTACTTCGGTAATCGGAAGCGCTCGGACATGGTCGTTGTTTTGGTTTAGTCATAGATGCACAGGTCGAACTCTGGCCTGCTAGTTAGTTATGTGCTGTTCGCGGCGCTTGAGCTCTCGTGAACCAGAGGCGGGGCAGGACGGAGCGGCAGGATCCACGCGAAAGCACGCTTCTGTGCTTTTCGAGCGCCTGTGCCGACGTGCACAAGTCCATGCTCAGCAGTATAATCACCTGGTCGGAAAAGTGACGGCAACTCTTGGGGGCTGGAGGTAATTAAGGATACAGCAGTCTCCAACGCCCTGAAACAGATCCCCTGGTCCTGAATGACGGGCGTCTGGCTCAACACATTTCTAGGATTTGGTTCCTTCCACCATTCTTTCGCAGGACGTACGCCTTGTCGACACAGCAAGCTAATTATGTTAAAAGTGAAAGGCCTGTGATTGAACACTGCAACTTCGCAGTACTGAAAGTCACAACGCCCTAAGTTGTGAAACACCCAATGTCACCGCCATAAACTCTCGCTGGCTGTTTCATGGGAATGGAGCAACGGATCCGTGAAGTACTCCCAGAAAAGTCCTCGGCAAGATATCTGTATCCAGTTTCACGTTCCATCCTTCATTCCTTACAACAATTTAGCCCCAAACTTCAGGCCATATACTTATACGATGTATACGTACAAACCCCCTGTTTCCCGTGTAAAAATTTGGGCCCAAGCTTGCTAAAATTCAGGTTCCGAAACAGTTGTAATTAAGCTGGCCAGTCAGGGGCTTCAAGGCAGTTTCCATTTCCACGCCTGCATTCCGTACTTACAAAGAGCCAACAAACAGGATTTTTTTATGTTTTGGGGATCTTGTTCCGCTTCCTGGACAGGTGGGAGAAGCAGGAAGGCCAATTCAGGAGCTACCCCTACAATGAGTCGTTCCCTGGCAGATTTCTTGCGGTCTGGGCTGAGTTAGCACGTTTACGTTTGGTGGACTTATTTTCTATTTGGACTTTTTAGATACAAAAGCCTAGTTACCCATGATTTGGAGGTTAAAGGCTGGTATATGCGTTGTGCACATGTCGAACTCCAGGTGGGGCAAGCCCCTGCATGCTTGGGATAATCTACTTAGTCTGTGCCCTGTGTTTTGCGTTTAGGATTTCGCCGTCCAGGGTCTTGAATTTTGCTTTCCGGACTTTGTATAGATCGCTTGGTTTCTTGTTTCTGAGAATTTCCCCGCATAGAACCTTTAATGGGGCCTATGATGCTTCTGCAACCCCAAATGCCCTAAGGGTTCCTAAGGGTACGTCATTTTGAGAAACCTCATACCGTAAGGGTCCAAGTATTCAATAATCATTTACTTACCCAAAACCTGTACTACAAGTACTAGTACCTAAATCCGAATTAGGTAATTGGGCCCTTAGGCAGACAGGCTCCACACCTTCGTTCTTTAAACCCTGCGCCTCAAATTCCTATCCGAACCTGTGGTTAGACCCCAATCCCTAAACCCTGAATCCTAATCTAGTAGTATCCTAAAGCCTAAACCCTGAACCCTAGTCTAGAACCCGGCTTGGATTGACAGGTTCGAAAATGAAGTGGTAAACAAAGAAAATAGAACCCTAAAGCCTCAACCCTGAGCCCTAATCTAGACACCTACACCCTAAAGCCCAAACCCTGAACCCTAATCTAGAACCCTAAACCCTAAAGCTCAACCCTCAACCCTAATCTAGAGAGAAGCGCCCACACCATGTCTTTGCAGGATCCTAGCTCTTTCAGTGCTTGTGTTTGGGGCTCCGGGACCCTAATCCTAAATCCTACCGGGACCACCTCCCAACTGTGTAGCAAAAAATAGTATTGATGCAGGTCCTGTTACTTGGCTTTATGGGGAGTACTTGGGGGTCTAGGTAAACCCTGTACTACGGTCAGCCCTGGAGCCCCGAGGCCTTGAGGGCGTTTCCAAAATTCGGTACCGAAAAGTATCGTCGATTCAGAAAGCCCGAAACATGTGAGAATCTCAATTCCAAAACCCCCATCTCAGTATTGAGCTCGACCGCTACTTCCAGGTGCATGGAGTCTTTGCATTTAGGATAGCTGTAGTGGCTGCGGTTTCAAGGATTCAGATTTCAGGGTTTACTTAGGAATTCAGATTTGAGGGGTTTAGGGTTATGGGCTTAGAGATTTGGATTCCAGGCTTTGGGGGTTTCGGGGTCCAGGATTGAAGGCTCGGAGGCGTAGATTGGAGGTTTAGGGGTTTTGGATTGCTTCAGGTTTCGGAGTTCAGGGTTCTGGGTTCCGGGCTGGAACTTCTGGGTTGCTGCTTCGGACTTTAAACTAAGCTAGCCTAATATGGGTATATGGTACATAATAGGGATTCTTTATTCTAGTATCTTAATTGATCTAAGTTCCTTAACAGCACCCAGACTTTTGGGGTGTTAGGCTTTAGACTGAAAGGTTCAGAGCTTGATTAGACTGGCATTGAGTCGGAGTCACTTTCAAGAACAAGCCTGCCAATCTCTTTGAGTCAAAATTACCAGCGAGGGAGAGAGAGGGAGAGAGAGAGAGAGAGATAGAGAGAGGGGGAGATAGATATACTTGTGCAAGTATATTCATGTGAGTAGTATCTTATTTGGGGATACTATGGTACCGAAGATAGAGTAAGATTCTATATAAGGAAGATTATCTTACTAGGATCAACCACCAAAAAAAACGCTACTCATGTGTATATCTATACACACAAACACACACACACATATATATATATATATATACATATGTATACATACACACACATATAGATATATATATATATCTTATTTGTATTTCTAGTGTACTCATATACATACGTATGTAATGTACACATGTTTTGTATCCATTCGGGTCAGGTGCCCATGTGCCCAACCCCTAGCCCGCCCCCAAGTACGCAGTGAGTCTGCCTTAAAAACCCTAAACCCTACAGGCCCTAGACTGCCCTACACCCTTGCTTGATTCTTTTCTTGAAGCAGGTCTACTCCTCTGCACAAGTGCCATGGCCAAAGCTTGGCATGCTTTTGGGTCGCGGACAGTGAAGTTTAAGGGCTCAAGGGTTTAGAGCTAAGGGTCTGGGGCTTAGGATTTATAGGTTTGGGGCTAAGGATTCGGGCCCTAAAGACTAAGCTCTAAGTCTCAAACCCTAAAGTCCGCACCCCAAACCCCAAGCGCTAGAAACCCTAGGATGGGCCGAACTTTGCCAAGCTGTCCCTCCTGAAGAATGACGTGGTGACTCGGCTATAGGGCAGCTTTTGAAGGCATGAGGTTTAGGGTTACAGGTTTGTAGATTTTAGTACTGAGCTGCCGGAGACATGCTTCGACAGATGAAAGGAAGTAAGCAGCAAGAGGAGTAAGAGTGGGTTGCTCTTAAGGATTTTAGTCTAAGTTACTATAGTTGGGAAACCACATTATTTCCTATGTATATACATATATATATATATGCATATACATCCCCATTATGGTAACTTAATTGAAGTTCCATAGCAGCAACCCGGATTAGCATTGGAAGTGGAAGTAGTCATTATTGGTAGCAAGGGGTCCTACAGATAAAGCTGTCCGTTGGGGCTCCGGGTCTTTCGTGGATTCAGGGCTTCGGGTCTTGGGTGAGGTAAGCAGACCCAAGCCGCACCTTCATGACCCTAAGGGAAAATGATGATTCTATCAGGTCCTTCACCCAGCATTTTACTGTCATGCCACTGTTAGTGCGTGGGGGGGGCATTCAAGGTACTCTAAACCCTAAGCCCTGGTTCGAGCGTTGGGGGTTTGGGGGTTTGGGTCATAGAGAGGTGCATGATTCGAGGGTGCCACAGTTGATGCTACAGATTCTGCATGACCCTAAGTGCCTACTAGAGGGATTGCTAGGGTATTCGTCGTTATAAAGGCATGCCAGATTTTGGACATCAGCAGTATCATTAAGGGTTATCAAAAGGCATTTCGAGTTCAAAGAATGTATGACCATGCCGTTTTCAACTTTCCAAAGCAAACCACCCGCCTTGCAATACCCAAGTACTTGTAAGACATATTCTTCGCAAAGGCATCATGATGCATGATAGTCTGTTTTTTCCATGCTTCTTACTCCAGGGCTGGGAGGTTTTTATTCCCTGCCTCAGCTGTCTCAATTGCATCATCGCGAATTATCCCTGAAACGCAATATCGTCGACACGTCACACTCTACCACCGTCTCGTGGGATTGCCGGCGCGCGGCAACTCAACTGCTCCTGAAAAGCATCTTAGGCTTGAGGGGTGGAATTCAGGGAGTTTCCACGTGGTAAGGGTTTAGGGTACCCTAAACCCTGCTAAGCCCTAAACCCTATAAGCCTTACATGGACCTTATACCTTCTGCCTTCCTCGTTCAAGTCCTGGCGCATCTTTAAGTGTACCCACCTGGCAACTACCTGCCTGAAAATCTCCTTGATTTGGGTATGGTTTAGGGTTTAGGGTTGAGGGTTTAGGGTTTAGGATTTAGGGTTTAGGTTTAGTGGTTTAGCCACCAAGCCAGGTGGTGGACTTTGCCAACCTGACCGCGCAGGCTGGGCATGTCAAACGTGTTTGGATGGTTAAGCTTTGAATTGGGTTGAGGGTTCATTGTTTAGAGTTTAGGGTTTAGGGTTTAGGGTCGGAACTTCGCAGGCCGAATCCCACCTCAACTTTCGGACTCCAAACCCAGAAGCCTTAACCCTACATGGACCCTCCGATGTAGTTCTTTTTGGGGGTTTGGTATGGCTCTAGGGTTTGGACCATCGCACACCACCTGATATGAGCTATAATCCAATTCCTTAAAGGGGGTTATATAGGAGATTATGCAGGGGACTACCATAGAGGGTTATTAAGGGAGATACTAGGAGTTTAGACTGTAGCTCCCCAAAATGACAGTATTTTTGGGATCTTAAGTGGTGCAAGATTGGCTACTGCCACGACTCTGTGACAGGGGGATAATATTCATGATGCACTTACATACAGCCCTTAATTGTAAGCACTAACGCGCGTGTGCCTGGGCAGCTGCGCTGCAAGACATTGCAAAGCGATTATGTATGAGGTGAGCTGGGGGGCTTGGCCTGGGTTTCCGAGAAACGGTCGCAATCCGTTACATAGCCCGTCGGTTTCGGGTTTGGGGTTCTATGCCCCTGACATCAAGGGCTTGGGGTTGAGGCATGTTGAGGGTTTGGTGTTTGGGTTTTAGGGCTTGCGGTTTGGGGTTCAAAATTTAGGGTTTAGGGTTTGGGGTTTAGGGTTTGGGATCTAGGGTCTAGGGTCAACCTGGCACCCAAGACCCTCCATGCAACACTTCAACCTTCTAGCAAAGCCTGCTCACTTGGTGCAGGCTGGTGAGGGTCGACCGCGGAAGATCGAAAGGCGCAGACACTAACAGGTATGGGAAGTGCTCACAGTGGTGGATTTCCGCATTTGCATCGCAGGGTTGTGTGCTGTTCTTTGAAAAGCCCCTAGATCCTAATTCCAAATCAAGTGCTGCAGGTATACAGATCTCTGAAACCCTGCAGTCCAAAGCCCGCACACCCTAAAGAATGCCCTGCGCCAAAACGACATGGAAGTCTGAAAGGCCTTACAAAAACTATTGTCCATTTAGGGGAATCCTATCTGGATTCCCATGTGGGTTCCCATGCTTGCTTCCAGGATGTGATGCAAACCAACTCCTTACAGGGACTGCTGTAATCTTCCTGCAAGTCCTATGTCTATCTAAAATCCTTTGGTGAATTTCGCACCCGTACACTGCAATCCTAAACCCTATGTAAGTATATCTCTACAGGCCCCCCAGGGGGGCCACCACCCCTCATAATCAGCTCCTCGGCCCGTACACCCCTACACACCCCCAAGCCCTACAGCCTGAAACGCCAAACCCAGACCCTAAACCCTAAATAGTTCAGGAAACCAGTTCGTTTCGCAAATTCTGGCTAAACCCTGAACCCCTAACCCTAAACTCTAAACCCCAAACCCTAAGCCTTATATACCTTTCTTATTACAGCTGCCAGGCATGTGAGGCCTCCGGACTGGCTCAACAACCGATACTTCTTCGATGCGTGCCCCCGACGCATGTAGGTTCGCGGTTTGGGTTTTAGGGTTTGTGCTTTTGGGGCCTTAGAGCTTGGGGTTCGGGGTTAAGAGTTTGGGGTTTAGGGTTTAGGGTCTCATGCTTGGAGTTTTTCAGTTCAGAGTTCTGGTTTCAGGGCTTGGGGGTTAGGGGTTAGGGTTTAGGGTTGGGGCTTGGGGCTTTAAGGTTCAGGGTTTGGGGGTTAGGGTTTAGGGTTTAGGGTTGGGGCTTGGGGCTCGAGGTTTAGGATAATTTACAGGTACTTGCAGGGAAGCTGGAATACAGGCATCATTGGGATCCGAGTCAGTACAGGGATCCAGTCCCCTGCCACAAGCAAGTTCCGGGATGTGGCGAATTTGGATTTAGGGTTTGGGGCTTAGAAGTTTAGGGGGTGTATGATTTGGGGGCTTAACGTGCAGATTTGGGGCCCGGGGCAGGGGTTAAGGAAGGGAGGTTCGTGTGGATTCAGGCTTTGGTAGGCATAACCCCCCCTCTTTTTAAGGGCCTAAATATTCGAATCCCCTAGTATACCCCCTAAGAACGGGAGGGGTTTATGAATCACGGGTCTACATTATGTTATGAGGTTCCTCAGGACTTAAGTTGTCGAATTCCACCTTGCGAGCTTCATGCACTTTGGGAATTGGGAGTTTATACGGATAGGGTTTAGGGTTTGGGGTTTGGATTTATGGTTTAGGGGGGTTTTGGGTTTAAAGTTTGCCGTTTGACACCGGGTTGGTTGTGGCATGGCAGCTTCATGTTGACTCATCTTTTGACCTCTAAACCCTTAACACTCTAAATGGCGATTGCTAGGTTGGCAGAGTAAATTGGCTGTTAGCGAAGAAACAGCGGTTTTCAAAATTAGGGCTTAGGGATTTATAGGGATTTGAGTTTAGGGATGAGGGTTCCCTAGTGATCAGAAAATTAGGGTTTAGGTTAGGTCAATCCCCCCTATAGTAATAGCTCCTTAATATGGAGTTAATAGGACCTTAATATACCTAAAATAGTCCCTTGTGGTACCCATTGCTGGGTGGGGGATTGACCCAAAGTTTAAGGATTAGGATTTAGGAAGTTGGGTTGAGGGTCTATATGTGATATCATCCCCCAATAACGGAGGAAAACGGAAAAGAATTTGGAAACTTACACGGAAACTGGGATTGACATAGAGGTTTTAAGATTCATACTCGCACATCGTGCATGAACTTAGCATACTTTGCGACCATAAGTCCCAAGGTATACGGTACTTAGGGTTACACAGGACTCTTAGTATCCACCGTAGGGTTGGGGGATGAGCTCTTGGCTCGTTTCTGAAAACCACTAGACGCTTGCAGTCGTCGAGTGCACGAACGAGGGGGGGGTTGTAATCGCGTCTTCGGATAGGGCATGCACCAGAAGTTTTCTTTCCTTGTGGTATGACGGTGGGAAGCTCCTTCGCATTACTTGGGTCCGGCCTGTAGGTGTTCTAGTTGTTCTTTCTAGCGCAGTGTCAACTGCTTCTATAGAGCAATTTTGGAGGAGCAGTGAAGCATAATTATGACGCGAAGCCCAATCCTGGAGCCCTGCTGCCACGCATTCGCGGCATGTAGGGTCTACCGTTACCCTAGGCCCACAATGAAGGAGACGGGCTGGAAGAAGTCTTTCAGAAAGAGTCCTGACAAACATATGGTAATTTTCCTAAATAGGGAATTCTAAATATACACACCAAATATGATAATTCATACTATCGCAACCCCCGTAGAGGCTACCCATACTTCTGGGAAACCCCCTCTTTCCCTAAACCCCAAAGCCTAAGCCCTTCACCCTAAACCCTAAGCCTTAAACCCTAAACCCTAAATCCCGATTGGGTTCCAAATTAGCTATAGTCTAAACTCCTTAAAAAGGGTTACATAGGGGATTATATAGGGGACTACTATAGGGGTTATTAAGGGGGACCCTGAACCCTACACTCTACACCAAACCTCAGTTCATGAAGCGGAGTTGCCTAAGGTTCACTGACACTCTCAGCAAGGCCTGGGTGTTTGCAGACTACCCCACACAAGAGCAAACGTTCCCCATTCTGATAGAGCGCACGGGGATTATCTAGGGCTAGTACCTAAACCCTAAACCTAAACCCTAAAAACCTTAAACCCCTAAACCCTAAACCCAAAAATCCATATACACCTAAGCCCTGAAGCCTAACCCTCCATAGGGGGCAGTGCGAGATGGCTTCCCCTCCCCAACACTAATGTGGAACCTACGGAGGCCATTTTTCACCAGGAAAATGACAGGGTTGTCTTCTCTTTCTGCGATTTGGGGTTTTAGGGTTTAGGGTTTTAGGGTCTAGGGTTTAGGGTATTAGGGCTTGTGGAACCCTAAACCCTAATGTCTTCTTTTTCTTTAGGGATGTTATCTGCTACTGTGCTTACAACTTGCATGTTCTGACTGTCTGTTCTTGCTTTTTTTTTGTAATCATGACCGAAGTAGTGGAGACGTGTGCGTGAATTCTTTTTTTCCTAATTTTATCATTTGATACCCTTGGCTGCGAAGACGGTGTCTTGATTTCTAGCGGGTTGAAACCCCAAAGCTTGAACCAAAAACCCTAAACTCTGACGTTGATTCAGTTGCTTGGTGTCAAAGGCCCGGTATCCTGAAAGCAAGCGATGACTTTTTTTTGGGAGGGGGCTGGGTTTAGGTTTGCAGTGTAGAGTTTCGGGTTTGGGGTTTAGGGTTTGGGGTTTAGCGTTTCAGCGTGCTTTTGGGCACATGTACCTAGACTCCTATACCCTACCATTTTTGGGGGTACCCGGTTCTGTACATAGAAGACACTAGACATAAAGTTCGGTACCTCAAAGACGGGGCAGGGTATAGGGGTTCTTGCAGGTACCGTGTTGGCACGAGATGACAGTGGTAGCTTCCAAGATGTGGCTGGTTGAGTCCCACTTCAGACTATGCTAGCTGGCTGCATGCAGCTATGGTGTTCGACGGATGGAGCCCTCACAGTGCAACAGCTGGTGGGTTGTTTCGTTGCCTCTAGAAGTTTGCCGTATTACCGCCCAAGCGCCCTGACTTTGTTTATCTACAGGACTCCTTGCTACCTTTCTTGTGGAGGAGCGACGTGTATGGCAGATACATCACTTCCATTGAAAATGAAACATCATTGCAAACGGCGGCCAGGCAATTCTTGTAATATCATTGTATTATTACAAGTAACTAGTAACAGATTGTTATTGTTACTACTTTTGCTATATTCTTTATGGCCAGGCAGGCATCAAGGTGGAGACGGATCCGGAAGAGATGTTCGAGTTCCGCTTTGTCCAGGACAGCCGTTCTTTGCACGCACCGTTGTGAGCCACACCATCAATCTGAGCGTGCAGTCCTGAAGTAGGGGGCTGGCAAAGGGCTCAGGTTTAGGGGTTAGGGATTAGTTAGGGTTTAGGGTTTAGGGTTTAGGGTTTTGGCAATCCGCTCCTTCCCTCCCCTGGTATGTACATTCCCACTACCTGGAGGGTCAGGGCGACTTAGTGAATAGGTTGATAGTAGGGATAGCTGGGTTGTACTGTGGCTTCTAGGCGTTATAAGTATACTTGCTGTGTACCTCCTGATCCTCCAAGTATAGTACAGGTAAATGGCAGTTTCCCAACATAATGGGACCCAAATATATACCCCCAAAATCCCTTAGTATAGGGACCCCTAAAAAGGGTACCCCTAATTTTGGGAAACCCCCAAATATGGTGTGATCATTTTCGACTAGGAGGCGGGGAGACGTCATTCATTTTCACGGCCATTAGACACGCTCCATGCCAAAAAAGTTCAGCGCCTAATTGCGCTAAGGTTTGGGGTTAGGGTTTAGGGAAGGGTAAAAGTATATGAGCTGTAGTCTAAACTCCTAGTATCCCCCTTAATACCCCCTACAATAGTCCCCAGTATATAATCCCCTATATATATATATATGTATACATATATACACCCCCCCTTTAAGGAGTTTAGACTATAGCTCATTTGCTTTAAGCTGGCATACGCGTTCAACTTCAGATGCTGTCGTTGAGATGGGCCCTCGCCTTGCGCTGACGGACACAAAAGAGTGCCCTTAGGTGTGTCCTGTAGATGGGTTGATGGATACTGTCTTCTTTAGTAAGCAGGTTAATGATGGGGAGAAGTGTGGTCATTATGGGGCCTCTAGGGTTTACACGCATACTACCTTCTTGGTTTATCAGATTTGGGATAGAAGCTACTCATTGACAATGGAGGATCAAATCGACAAGAGGATACAGCATGAAATGAACACTGGCATTATCAAGTTGTGGTTGATAGGGTGTTTGCTGTGGGCGTCTGGATCATTACCAACAATATTCTCTAGCAGTCCCTGTAAGCAAAGTGTATTTCCAAATCTATTGTTGAGTATTCCACACGCTAAGCCCTAAACGTATCGGGTCACATTAAACGCAGTCCTCCTTGCGCATCAGAACAAACTCCACAAAATGACTGATGTCTCTCTGGGTCTTGAAAGGATCAGGAAGGAAATTCACAGTCTACGCTGATATTTCTACGAAGGTATAGGGCTGTGAACCACGCCTTTATGGCATGTGTTAGATTCCGAGAAGGAGAACCTTTTGATTCTGCTTCAGCTTCTGTATAAGTTCTTCCCAGCGAGATTGTTGAGAGCACAATGCCCACTGTGCCGACAACGCTAGACTCCAAAACCCCTTAGCCCTAAACCCCAAACCGCCCGCTGCAACATCAACCCTAAGCCCGAAACAGAAGAATGGTCACGATGATTTCAATCAGGTGAACTCCCTCCTAGTACTTGCGACTGCAAGGGATAATGTTTATTAAGTTAGGGTCATCTATTCCGATTATACCACTAGTACAGGGACCCTATCCCCTAATTTCTACACCCTTTGTGCCACTATTGCAGGGTCGGGAGGTCCACCTAAGATATTGTTGATACTGAAAAATCCTGCATGACCTCATTATCCTATAGCACCATAATTCCCAAGGAATAAGGTACTGAGGGTCATGCAGGGTTTTCAGTATCCACCCTCAACCCATACATGCCTAAACCGTAAACCCTAACCCCTAAACCTTTAAACCCTAAACCGCCAAACCCCTAGACTCTAACCCTAAACCCTAGTATCAACCCTCGGTCCTAAAGTTCGCAGGATTTTCGAAGCACCACGCCCACCAAGGGGGCGGGGGGGTTTTATATCAAGGGGCGGGATTGCATGGTGTCAGGTTTAGTGCTCAGAGGTTTCGGGCTTAGGGTTTTAGAGTTTAAGGTTTTAAGCCCTACCTGGACCCTGGATGTCCTACCTTTTTGGGGATATACCCTATAAATACGTAGGACAGAACCCCAAAAAAGGAAGGACATCAAGGGTCCAGGAAGGGTTACCCTGAACCCTAAACCCTGGGGTGTCTCTGTTTCTGGGGGGCTTCATAGTTGCCGGAGTGGGCCTTCAGGAACTGTATGACTTTCTGCTTTAGGGATATATGGGGATAATGGAAAATAGAATGGAAACTACTACAATTGGTTATAATAGGGTATAGAATATGGGGTATATTGAGTGTGGCTTCCATCTGCAAAGCCGAACCCAAGTAAGGATTTTGGGGGTTCAGGGTTTCGGGCTTGAGGGGCTTGGATTAGTTTAGAGGGTTTCGGGGTTTAGGGTTCCGGTCCCGGTTAGGGCTTTAGGCCTCAGCGGGTTTCGGTTTTGGAGGCTACAGGGGCCCTACACTGGCATATTAATTGATCCTAATCAACGTGGAACTCTACGATGAACATCTGAACAGTGGTCTTCAGCATTCGAGGATCCTTTCAGGGGATTTTGGTATGCCGGACCTCAAAATACGATTATATAGAGTTTCACATAGGGATTATATAGCCATTGGGATTTAGGGCGAGGAGGAGAGGCTGAGCGTCATCACGCATGCGTTGTTGTGCTGGATCAAGTTCCCATACTACTACCCGGTCCCTCTCTCGATCTTCATGGCGTCCATGCTCAGGTGTATGTACGCGAGCTGGATCGGGTACTTCTCCTTCATCCTGCGCGCGACTTACGACGACCCCAAGAGCAGGGGCAGGGCCATATTCAACGGGCTGATGGCGTTCTCTAAGGTTAAAACCATGGGCCCCTAGTATGGGCCCTTAGCCCTTCTAGGGGCATTCTAGGGGCCCTTAAAGGGTACATATAGGGTATATAATAGGTATATAAGGACCCCAGGGCCAAGGGCCCATATTAGGGGCCCATGGTTTTTACATTAGACATTGGCGATGATGGCCAGATTCTTGTTGGTGGATGTGAGGTCCATCATCAGCGCGTAGGACTCCCCGGTGAGGTGGCCGCCAACTTGAGCTGAATGATGGCCAACTTGCAGTAGGAGGATTTATGCGATCTACCCCATAATGAGGACCCTAGTTTCTTCTAGTCACATGATAGCAATTGGGACCCCATTTTCGGGGCTGGGGTAACCTTAAACCCTAAAAATGTTTAAGCCCTAAACGCGAAGCTTCCATGATTGGGAAGTAGTCAAGGCCACACGCAAGTCAGGACCTTGCCTGATGGATTCAAAGATGTGGGGATCCACTTGGCGACGGTTGTAAGTGCCTGTGTACAACATTCATGTTCATCCCTGTGCCACCAAGGCAGAAGAGGGCGTAGCCCTAAACCCTACACCCTAAACCGTGTCCAGTTGAGGGTCAGTGACAGGATAGTTTGGCAGCGGTGGAATTTCGGGGGTTTCCCAAACCATACAGCACCTCTAGGATTTAGGGTTTCGCGGGCTCTTCAGATATGCAGAAGTTTTAGTATTGATCACCACAATATGTGTTCAGGTTCATAATACTGCAAACACAAACCCTAGACCCTAAGCCTTGAACCTGAAACCTCAAAATCTAATCCCCAAACCCCTAAACCTTCCTAATGACTACGACCCGATCCTTTTGGAACTCAAGAGCCCCCCTGCTCGGAGGTGCGGGGGCAGTTATATTCCACGTATTCTTGTCTGTAGCGACAAGCAAATTACAAGTCCCACAAGTCCCTGAAGCATGGTGGGGCCCTAGAGGCCCTAAATCCCTACATCCCCCAACCCTCAATCCTAAGACCAATCCTGTAAGTTTCGGATGTAAGGGCTTTGGTTTTGGTGTAAGTTAGGCCAATCCCCCCCACAGCAATAGCCCCTAGATATGGAGTTAATAGGGCTTACATTATCTGCAATTGGCCCTTGCGGTGCCCATTACTGGGTGGGGGAGTGACCCAAGTGCAAAGCATTCAAGACTAGAGGTCCGCCTTGTGTAGCCAAGAAATTTGGATCTTAAATCGACTGCAAACTTCTGGAAACTCCTACTTGTGGGCTGGGTTTTTAGTGCTTAGACCCCACGAACTTTCAGGATCCATCGCATGCAGGAAGCCCCAAACTCCAAAAAGGGCTTAGGGTTTGGGGTTAGCCTTCAGGGTTCAGGGCTTAGTGATCCTAAACCCTAAACCCTAAACCCCAAGCCCGTCCTGAAACTCAAAGCCTAAGTCTAAGGATTAAGCCCTAAACCCAGAAGCCCCACCCCTAAACCCTAAAATGGTGATTCTCCCTAAATTCGGTATAAAACGGGTCCCTATAGTACGGGTTCTTGCATGAATTGCCCACCCATCTTCAGAACAGAAATTCCAGCCAAGTCCCACATGAATCAACCGTAATCCCCTCAAGCCCTTAACCTCTCATCCTCTAAATCCTAAATCCCTAAACCCTAAAACCTTAACCCTAACGCCTTAAACCCCTAAACCCTTAAACCCCTAAGCCCTAGACTTTTTTTGGGTTCACATTGTCACATTCAACCCTTAAACCACAAACCTCTCGTGGCGGCCAGCAACCCCTAAGGGTCCAAGCACCCAAATAAGGGGGTTTTAGGGTCCAAATACTATGATATAAACGGTATTTGGTCCCCAAAACCCTACTATTTGGGGTCCTATATACCCCTATATGATCCCCATATATCCCTAAACATCCCCCTAAACCCTAAACCCTAAACCCTAAACCTATTATAACCCCTTTAAAGAGACCCTATCCTTTGGGTCCTTGGACCCCTAAGGCACCGAGTCCACGGATGCCGCCGCCGGTCGAAAGATGTTTCGAGGCGCCTTTGCCGGATTTAGGGTTTAGGGGTTAGGGGTTTAGGGTTTAGGGTTTAGGGGTTTAGGGTTTAGGGGTTTAGGGTTTAGGGGTTTAGGGTTTAGGGTGAATAGGGTTGAGCAAGGTAGCGCTAATAAGGTTCATAGGGTTTGTAAGGTTTGTAGGGTTTATAGGGTTTAGGATTTATAGTGTTCGTAAGGTTTGTGGGTTTTATAGGGTTTAGGGTTCTATGGGGTTAAGGGTTTGTAGGGTTTAGGGTTTGTAAGTAGGGTTTGTAAGATGTATAGAGCTTATAGGGTCTAGGTATTGTAGGGTTTAGGTTTTACTGGTTCAGAGTTCATAGGGTTCAGGGTTGTTAGGGTTCGGGGTTTATAGGGTTTACGGGGTTTAGGGTTCAGGGTCAAGGTTGCCAAGCGATTTAGGGTATTCTGATGGGATCCTATACTGCCGCTCCTACACTTCCTCCGCAAAGCAGACCCCGTGAGGCCCTATTTGAGGTGAAGGGGGGTTATCGGATGTAAGGTGTAGGATACGGATCATGGGACATGTTGTTTAGGGTTTGGGGTGATATAGCACAGAGGGTCCAAGTATCCCGTATCTAGGTACTCGGGACTTTGGTCATCGTAACAGAAGTATTTAAAGCATCGCGTTTGTTGAGGTTGCATTTGTTAGGTGCTTCTACCCCTGGAGAAGGTCTTTAAGCTAGCTATTAGGGGCCGGGTTAGATTGCAGTTTAGCACAGTTATGGTTTCAGGCTTAGGGTTTAGGCTGTCGTGAAGCAGTCGGTGTCAGGGATTTAGGGTCGGATTGCCGAACTCACTGACATGTGGGCGGTCAGACTGAAGAAGGAAATCTCCGAGTCCCACAGGGGGCAGTACAAACCCCTCACGATGCACGCTTCATCTGGGTTGGACGCGGATTAGCTCAAGAGTTTGGAGGAGCACGGAGAAGGAGAGTGTTGCGAGCTCTCCGGTGCTACACGTACTAACCCGAGCTTCGCACTGACGAGAAGAAGCAAGTGCAACAAAAAGGCGGAGAACGAGCTCAGAAGCACACCTGAAAAAAAAAAGACACCTAAACCCCAATGAGCAGCCCCTAAAACTCCCTACCCTAAGCCCGGAACCCTAGATACTTGCTGTCCATGAAACTAACATTTTACTCCCAGGACGGCCCACAATTACTGCAGTTCTTGTGTAAAGGGACTATCTGGGCTTCTTGTCATTTCGAGGAAGGGTGAACCCAGCAAACCGAAAAACTTAAGAATTTACCCAACGTCCAGACCCTAAACCTTCAACCTTACACCTTAACACTATGTAAATCTAAGGTTGGAACTGTGGGCCCGTAGTGTTAGCCCTTAATTTTCGCAGGCCAATATACCCATCATACACCCTAGATGCTAATCTCTAAACCATAATGCCCTAGAAGCCCAATAAGGTCCCATAGTTGGGATCTAGGAAACAGGTAGGGGCTTACATTAGGGGCCATGGCTAGAAGCTTACAGTAAAGGCGGTTTGGGTTCAGAGTTTAGGGTTTAGGGTTTATAGTTCCGGATTTTGGGTTTGGAGTTTCGAGCTTAGGGTTTCAAACTTGGGATTCAGAGCAAATCCTAAATGGCATTTTCCCTAAGCGGGGGGAGCCGAATATAGACACCAAAATACAATAATCCTTATCATGGGGACCTCCAAAAAGGTATTTCTCAATTTGGGAAGCCCCAAATGAAAGCTGAGGCCCAAAACCCTAAACCTTAAACCTTAATTTTGCAAAGCTGAGGCGGGAAGGAGTATCACCTCCCTGTTGGCTGGAAGCGCTTTGCCGTGAAGGCGCGAGTTTTTAAACAAGTGTTTACGTTTTGGGGTTTAGGGTTGCAAGGACCTAAGTAAAGGGATGCCTGGAGTAGAGACATGTAGGGATGTATGGGGACATCTGGGTGGTTGGCAAAATTGTGGATCCTTTTTGGCTCCCTATTATAATACGGCACCTAATTTTTGGGGTACCCAAAAAGGGACCATAATCGTAACAACCACCCATATATATATATACATATATATGCTACCACATATCTATCTATCTATCTATCTATCTGTCTATCTATCTATCTATCTATCTATCTATCTATAGAGGGGTATATGTGGATAGATAATGATGCAAGAGGATCTGTAGGGAGTTAGGGCTTTAGGAAAAAGGTTTAGGCTTCCGAGTTTAGTCTTCGGAGTTCATTTTTTAGGGCTCAGGATTCCGAAATTATGGTTTTGGGTTAAGGGATGGAGTGTAGGGTTTAGGGTCCAGTTTAGGGCTTTTAGTTTTAGTGTTTCGGGCTAAGGCTTCAAGACCTGGCATTAAGAGTTTATTTCTGGTAGAGGGTTTAGGATCGAGGGTTTTGGAAGTCAAGGGCGTAGGTTTGCGGGCTTAGGATTTAGGATTCATGGTGTAGGGTTTGGGGTAGCTTCCGAGCATGCTTGGGTGGCTGCATGATCTGAGTGCTTGTCAAGAGAAGAGTACAGCCGACATCGACGGCGTGCTAATTACCTGGTTTCTTTTTCTTGACTTGGTTTCCGAGGAGTTCATGGGTCTATCGGGCATGAGGCCATGGCATCTAGTATGGGGTTCAGGGATGCCAGAGCATCCGTGAGGGTTTCCAGAAAGCATGGGGCTTGGCCACCCTAAACCCTAAACCCTAAACCCTAACATTATGTAAGCATCAACTCTATCCTGGGTATACCTTTCAATGTCCCTGCTTTTGAAAGCTGGTACTTGCCGAGCCAAGGCATTAGGGTTTAGGGTTTAGGGTTTATTTTGGGCATTGTGGGTTGCAAATTGGGCTGTTGGCCACTTGAGTCCAAGCGCAGGGGTCCTCGTATTCATGGATCCGCGTGCTCAAGCACAGGCTTTCACAAAAATGAGATAAGAATCCAACTATGTTTCCAGGAAGTCTGTTGAGTCTAAAACTCTGACCGGCTTCGATCCTGTCATTTTGTCGCTTATGGGGGCGGGTTCCATGTTCGTTTGGGGATGGTATGAAAACACAAGCCTTAATCGCTAGGCCCTAAACTCTAAACACTAACCCCCAGCTTAACCCTCAGTCTTTGTAAGGCCTCTACATAATCCTCGTAATCCTCACTGACTGTGCATTCCCCTCTGTGGGTGCGACTCAGGTGAAGGGGGTGTACGACGACGGCGCGGACCTCAGGTATATTTTTTAAGTGTATGTAATTAATGTTAGAATTCTTGCATGACCACAATTTACTACAGTAACATGATGCCCAAGGTATAAAGTATTCAGAGTCTTGCAGGATTTCTACTATCCACAGTACAGCTCCCAAAGGGTTTTCTAATGTGCTGTTCAGCGTTTCGGTTTGAGGGTGCCTTGTGAGGATTGCATCCCGCAGTCTTTCTTATAATCCTTTCTCTACTAAAGGGCTCCCGCCCAACGTAAATACTCTGGGCCGTATTTAATATCGGGGGTGGGGAAATATCGTACGACCCGAAAATCAGGGGGTGTATGACAGGATCCTGTTCAAATATCAGTTAACATTGTATAAAGTCGAGTAAATCGAGCAAAAGCCGAGTAAATCTAAGCAACATTGCAATAAAATCAGTTAGAATCGAATTAGAAGAAGCCACTGATATCTAAGTAGAGCCATTCGAAATCAGCTATTAAGCGTAATCACACCCATTAAAATCTAATGAACATCTTTATTTAGAATATAGTTAACATCTACACGGAACCTGAAAAACAATTGACATCTAAGTCAAGTTGCATGAGGGTCTGGTTGAAAACGATTTAACTGTTTAACCCAATCAACACCGCATTCAGGTTTTTTTTAAAAAATAAATTCCTTGATAAAAAAACCATTCAAAAAGCAATCAAAGTCTTCGAAATCTAGGAGATCCCTAACCAATAAGAGTTGTGCTAGGGACCTTCCCTATTCAGAGGATCCGAGCCTGATTAATCTTAGTTTTTGGCCAATTTTGCAAGTAGTCTTGGCGGCAGATTTCAGAACTTGGAATTCTGAAGGACCTGCATTTTATGTTGGCGGGGTGGAGTATTGGGGGGAAGCGATTGCTGTACAGACCCCTGTAATGGTCTGTGCAGCTACCGTGTGCTCTTCCCTTCGTAGCCCATCTGTAGTCCATTAGATAGGGGTTTAGGGTTTAGGGTTTAGGGTCCGAGTATGTTCTCTAACACCTCAATCACACCAGAGACTTTAGACCGTAAATCCCCAAACTCCTAAGCCCCTAAACCCTTGTCCTCAAGTCCAAAGCGCTAATCCCTTAAACCAAAACCTCTCCTAAAAACTCCGAACCCTTGACCCGAAACCCGCCTAAACCCTACGTATCCCCCTATAAACCCATAAGCCCTATATATCCCCCATATAAACCCTAAACCCTAAACCCTACATATCCCACTATAATTTTAATGTAAACCCTAATACCTACATCCTAAACGTATACCCTAAACCCTAAACCCTAAACCCTAGACCCTATATATCCCTATAAGCCCGAAAGCCTAAACGTATACGGTAGTTTCCCAAAATACGGGGACCCTAATATAGACCCCAAAATACTATAGTCCTTATTATTGGGACCCCAAAAGGGTACCCCTAATTTTGGGAAACCCCCATACCGTTTGAGGTGACAATACCTGGCTACGGGATGATGAGAGCGGCTGGGCAGTAGCTTACCATGGCACTTCAAAAGAAGGCGGGGCAAAGGGTTTGGGGTTCAGGGTTTAGGATTCAGGGCTTAGGGTTTAGGGTTTAGGGGGTTTAGGGGTTTAGGATTTATGTCCTTAAGTTTCAGAGTTTTGGTTTAGGAATTTTGGAGGTAGGGCTTCAGGGTTAAGGGTTTAGCATGTAGGCTCTTTGGGGTTTTAGGGGTGCGCTGTGGGATCATTGGCATCTAGGATTGCAGTGGTGTAGGGCCTACCTTGAGCTTGAGGGTAGTTAGAATTTCCGTGCACTCGGACTTTCGAAGCACTTAGGTGCCCCCGAAGTCCCTGACTAATGCTAAGGTATAACTGCACTTGTAGTTGGATTACGATTGCCCTGAACCTCCAAGTATGTTTTAGGCGAGAGGTTTCAGGGACTCAGATTGTGGCTTTAGACGCTGGTCACACCCATTGGTGAGTGAACTTCTTTTTTCGCGAAGATCCTCGTCCTTGTCCTTTGCAAATCCCTTCTGATTCTTCTATGCCCCGACTTGGGCAGGTACAGCAGGCTCATGTATAAGGATGGCAGTATTTGTCTGCGGTTCTGTTCATATTTCAGGCCATCTGCGCACCTGCAAGTGTGATTTTTCAAGAGAATCCCACATAGAATCCCTAGAACACATCCCCGCGATCTCCGCAGAGTTCCTGCTGTATACATCCCTTGGGTTCTTCGTGGCTGCTTTGAGAAACTCTTAGGGTTATAGGTTTAGGCTTGAGGCTTTAAGGTTTAGAGTTTACTGTTTAGAGTCTAGGGTTTAGGGTTTAGGCTTTAGATTTTGAAAGGTTTAGGGTCTAGGGTCATCTCCTATCGTTTCCCTATCCTGGGAAGATCGTTTGAGGATTTTGCTTGGATGCCCGGACAGAACTGGTAGGCAGGTTGGCAATAGGGATTATTGGGCGTTGCAAAGTAGTTACACGTCGCGTTGCTGTGCAGGAACTTAAGCTGAGGCAACATCATACAGATACATGATAAACAGCAGGACGTTGTCATGATGGTAACTTAGTTCATGTTCTTTCCAGCAACCTGGTGGGGGACACATCCTGTTAAAGAAGTCACCTGAGTTTCACAGCACAAGCTTTTGAAGCTTGAGGGCTTAGCGTTGCATTGGGATGACACGGGGCTGGATCATCAAGCTCATGATCGATTGAGTCTGGAGGTTTAGGTTTAGGGTTCGGTATACGGCAAGCACAGGGACAACTCAGAATGTCCAATGCGCTCTCTCCACACCAGCTCGGTCGAGGGCTATGGCGGTTCAGGCTTTAGGGTTTTACGGGCTCACCCTCAACCCTAAACCCTAAAACCCTAAACCCTCAACCCTAAACCCTTTAGGGTTTCACGGGCTCTTGGTACCTGGTACGGAAAGAGGGCCTGGATCCCCCATGGTAGTCCTCATGTGAGCCATAGTCTGGACTCTTAGTATCCACCTTAATAGTCCCCTTAGTATGGGGTTTAGGGCAGGGGCCTTAGGGTTGAGGGTTCAGGCTTTAGGGTCTAAACTCCTAGCATCCCCTTAATAGTCCCTATAATGGTCTCCTATATAATCCCTTATGCAACCCCCTGGAAGGACTTCAGACTATAGCTCAGCTCATATTCACTTATAAGAGTCACCCCATCCCTCACTGAGCACCATAGGGTCGGCAGTGTTGCGATGTCATTGAAACACCCTGAGTAGCCTACCTAAACCCAAAAGTATGTAGAATCCTGGCCTGCTGGGCTGTGTTAAAGTTTGTTGGCCATCATTTTGCCTACTTGGGGGCCCACGGTTAGATTCCAGGGTTTAGGGTCTAGGGTTTAAGGTTAAGGGTCTAAGATACTCCAAACCCTCAAGCCCATCACGTTCACCCCAGTTCAACCCTTAACCCTAAACTCTAAAGCCTACACCCACAGCTTTAAGCCCAAACCCTTAAACCCTTAAACCCCTAAACCCTAAACCCCTTAAACCCTAAACCCCTAAACCCTAAACCCTAAACCCCTTGAACCCTAAACCCCTTAAACCCTAAACCCCTAAACCCTAAACCCTAAACCCCTAAACATGCTCTTCAACCCTTGGGGCTAGAGTATCTTTGCAAACCACACATTGCCGGAAACGTTTCATTCACCAAA
>CAJNIZ010044807.1:0-48027 GCA_905231905.1 Symbiodinium pilosum
AACAGAAAACATGCAGAACAAAAAAACAGAAAAAAAAAACACGCAGAACAAAAAAACACGCGGAGCAAAAAAACAAACACTCGTTCCGTCCTTTCATGGACGTAAACGGAGTACAGAAAAAGCATGAAAAAGCTAGAGTACAACAACGAGATCCGCTCAGGACTTGCATTCCTGCCGAGAACAAGACCTAAACCCTAATGCCTAAACACCAAAACTTTTACACCTAATCCCGAAAGCCAAG
This sequence comes from Symbiodinium pilosum, assembly GCA_905231905.1. Lineage (NCBI taxonomy): Eukaryota > Dinophyceae > Suessiales > Symbiodiniaceae > Symbiodinium > Symbiodinium pilosum. Next base: position 242 of record CAJNIZ010044807.1, read on the forward strand.
CCCTAAAGCCTAAGCCCTGATCCCAAAACCAGTATCCGTCAACCCGAGAAAACCCTAACCCCAAACTGTTCAACCCCAAACCCTTAGCACTAAAACCCCAAACATACAACGCGTCCAGTTCTTCTTCTAAACACTCGAACCAAAGGGAGGATATGATCTTGCCATCTATTGGCTGTAGGGCTTTAGGGGCTAGGTTGCGCTTTCAGGGTCTAGGGTTTAGGGTGTAGGGTAGCATCACAAACAACAACTGCACAAGCCCTACATATTCACAACTTCCGTGTCATGTTCCATCTGTTTTCCCCGGCAATTCACAAAAAATGGGCGGTAGTATCCATGAACCCTATATCTGCCCACATAATCCTAACGTAGCCCTATGCAACCCTGATATAAGCTACAGTCAATACTAGTACTTACCACGCGATTAACAGGCATAGGTTCAATGTATTCAGGACTATACTAAACAACCAAAGTGACCCCTATGTCCACCCTCAATGGCCCCTAGGTAGCCGCAAACCCTGAACCCTCAACCCTACACCCTACATGGTCGCTTGATAATCCTAATTTTCATCGTAGCGTACATGATCCTGCTGATAGCTTAGTTTCCCAAAGGGGGGGGACCAAAATAGACCTCAATATACTACTAAAGTCCCTGAAAAGGCACCCCCAAAAGAGTACCCCTAATTTTTGGGAAAGCCTCATATAGAACCCTAACCCTAAACCCTATATAACCCCTATAAACCCCCCTAATTTTGAGAAATCCCCAAAAGGAATATCATATCATCCCTGTGTGCAGGAGCCAGGCCTGGAGAACTTCTGTGCACTGCAAGGCAGTCTGAATGTTCTTCAACCTAGGGTTTAGGGTTTAGAAGCCGAGTTTTGGTATGGGCTGTTGGGGTTTGATTGGGTTGGGGCTTAGAACTCAGGATTTGAGAGTATAGGGATTATATAGGCGTATATAGGGATATATAGGGTTTAGGGTTTAAGGGTTAAGGGTTTCCGAAAATTACGGGTACCTTTTTGGGGGTCCCCATCATAGGGATTATAGTAGATTGGGGTCTATATTGGGGTGGCTTAGGGCTTGACGCTTTGCCGAGCTCTTCCCAAGGCCTTGGGGAAAGCAGCCCAAATTCTGCGCACTGTTGTGTTTCCTCTTTCAGCCTCTACTTTCCTCACACAAAGCGTCTGCCCATGCTGTGCTGCTTCAACTGGGACCCCTTGTACCTCAGGGTAGTATACTGAGGGCCCTCCGAATATCTGGCCTATTGTATCTGGGTGTTCTTCGAGACTTACCTGATACCCCCAGGTGGAGCGCAGCGTCTTTCTATATTTCAACATCAGGACCAGCCGAAAAAGTGCGTCCATTCTGTTTAACTTCGCTTGCTCTTCGCCAGGCTCAATGCGACCTCTACAGATTGCGCCGAACTGCCGTATCCAAGCAAACACACCAACAGCCAGCTGCTGATGATAAAGCTCTGTGCCTGCCTGCAGGTTCAACGATTTTGTGCTCGAAGCATGTGCTTTTTGTTGGGGCTTCTACCACTGAAGATGGAATATGTGCCATGTGCCCCCTTGCTCCAGCATGCATCCCTGTCGATGCAAAATTTACACCAACATGCTAAACGACTTGTGTCTTCACCAACTGAGCCGACGCGTACAGCTTACCCATGTAAGCTCCATAGAAAACCCTGTGGGCAACCTGAATGGGCCATTCATGACCCTACATGCTTTCCACAAAAAATATCACTGAATCCTTTTTGGAAACCTAGGTGGTGCCATAAGCTCTACTGAAATGTTCACGAGCCCCGCGTAGCTGCATGCCTACCATAACTGCAGCATGATGGCAGTATTAAACTCAGTATTGGCAGAAAGCCAGAATTCTCTAGGCGGTGTCATATAGAGGCTACCATGGAGATCCATTCGCCCCCAAGCCCTGCATTAATCCCCTTAAAAAACACACCCACAAAAATTGGTACCATGTTATATATGCATATTATCTTTACATTTATCTATTTATTTGTTTGGATGAATATGTGTATATATAAATACGCTTATATGAGAAGGAAGAGTTCTTATAGGTGGATGAAGGATTAAGGGGAGGTGATAAGTAAGTTGAAAGCCTCAGAGTTTCTGAGCGCACCGGCAGCTGGCGACAAAGCCGCCGCCGGGCCGTGACCTCCTCAAGGAGCTCCCAAAACCTGAGGCTGGAAGGTTTTGGGGGGTGTAGAATTTAGGGTTTAGGGTTTAGGGTTTAGGGTTTAGGGTTTGGGGTTTGGGGTTTAGGGTTTAGGGTTTAGGGTTTCAGGTTTGGTGTTCTGGATAGAGGTTTAGAGTTGGTGTTTCAGGGCCTTCGGGGTTGAAAAGTTTTAGGCTTTGGTGGTTACTTGAGGGCTTCAATACACCGAACCCGGTCTTGAGGTATCAGAAAAAGATTTTGAGAGACACCGACGTATTTGAGCTCCAATCCCCATAATCATCAGGAAGCATCCGTCTGACATTCCTGTAGACACTGTTTAGAGTCTTATGAAAAATCCACAGACCCCTATCCACAACCCTCGGCGCGAAAGCCTACTATCCACAAGTCTAAAAATCAAACCTTAACCTTTAAGTGCACTGAACGCCACACACTAAACCTCAACTTCGAATCCTTAACTCAAACTCATGACCTCGTGTACTATCACCCTATACTACCGCCTTAGGCTCCACGATAATTACCCCCACTTAAACTCAAAGAATCACAAGTAAGGAAGAACCCAGAGCGATGGAAGGGGGACCCATGATAAGTCCTCAACCCTCAACCCTAACTCCCAAACCCTATACCCTAGACATCCCCATACATATGTATATATATATACACGAATGTGTATAATGTGCATCCCCTATCCATCGACTATATCCCCCTAAAACCAAACCCTAAAACACTAAAACCCTAAAAACCCTCAAGCCCAAAAAAGCCTAAAACCCTAAAAACCCTAAAGCTCTAAAAACAAAAAGAACCTTAAAACATTAAACCCTGTAGCCTCTGTTTCTCCTCCCGTGGTGCTTCCTCCCCGGGCGGCTCCAGCTCGAACGCCTTGGAAGCAGGGGTTTAGGGTTTAGCGCTTAAGGGTTTAGGGTTTAGCGCTAAAGGGTTGAGGGTTTAGGGTTTAGAGTTTAGGGTTTAGGGTCTAGGGTTTTCGGTTTAGGGTTTAGAGGGGTTTAGGGATTTAGGGTTTGGTCTAGGGTCTAGGGTCTAGGGTTTAGGATTTAGGGGTTTAGGGTTCAGGCGTCTAAGGATCTAGGAGAGAAGGGTTGAAGGATTTCTCTGTAGGGGTTCGGGTTCTGGGGCTTAGGAATTTCAGGGTTTGTGGTTCATGTCTTGAAGGTTTAGGGTTTGCGGTTTGAGGGCTTAGGGCTTAAGGTGTAGCGTCATTTAAGCTGTACGGCTCAGCATTTTTGTAATATGATTCAAAGGTGTAGGTATTACGGTACTAGAGTGTAATAGGGTGCAAGGTTTGTTGGCATGAGCTATACCGCTTTATTATCCCCTATATAACCCCCCTTCAGGAGTTTAGATAATGGCTCAAATTGTGTCAGGCCCGAGGCGTCGGGCCTTCTAGTTCGTCTAGCCACCCCACGCCCTCTGATGCGGCCAAACGGCCAAGCCTGTTCCCTTGGGGGTCGAGGACCTGAATTCGAATAGTTCCGTCCTGGACAACAACACACCTATATCTCCAGGCTGAAGGAACAGTACTGCTTTGGCAGCACAAGTTTATGGCATGATAAGCCTTAGGCTATAGAGAATTTGGGTAAGGGGGGGCGAGATCCTAAGAAACGACACGCAAACGAAGCTTCACCGTAATTAAGTTGCGTAGAATTAATTCTTGAAGCTCTGATGTTGTGGGCGGGAAGCACCCAGCAACGAAAAAAGACACTCAAGGCACACTGTCTCTCTGCTGAAGGTCCATAGGTCCGTAGCACAATACCGGCCCCTACCTTAGTGCATCCCTTCAACCCTCCATGCCAATCCTCAAGCTCTACACCCAACAGGAAATTGATGTTGTATCAAAGCAAGGCGTCATTTGTTCAACAGTATATGGTAGTTGTCAGAAGCAGGGTCTCAAAAGGTATCTGAAACCTTCCTGACTCAAAAAATATGAGCACCCTGAACTCAAACTGCTAGAGCCTTTTGACAAAACGAACATGACAAAGGCACACCCACAACCACATTGGAGGCTCAGGGCGGTAGGCCTTTAATCATGAATTCCTCTACTACGCCCCACACTTCTCCGCAAGGACTTCTCAATAGGCTTTCTGCGGGGGAACGCTAGGAATGGTGGTCTGATCCGGAACATGCCCTTTTGGGTTTTGAGGCTTAGACAATGGCACTTGAAGACTCATTGTCCACCATAGATAGGTCTCAAAGCAAGGTACTGCAACTGCGACTAGAACTGGCACATATGCCTTATAGCCGGCCTTCTTCAAATTGCCTACGAACCTCGAAGTAATGAAATGGAGGCGGCTGCGCTGAAGTCTGTTCTTAAAATGAATTCTCTGATTGATTTGGAGCTATGGGAGAGAGATTCCCCAAGTTCATCGTAAGAGAAGTAGCGGCAATACAAAGTAATCAAAACTGTGCAAATGCACCCTGCAAGATCAAGCCGGTCTCTGTGCAAGGACTGCGTCATGGCCGACTCTCCGCATAGCCATTTCTCGACAATGGCTGGACTGAAGACTTCATAGAGGTTCAGGGATTTGAAGGTGATGATTGGGCCCCTCCTTTGGCCTTAGTAGCAGGTATGCATTACTATAGTAGACTCTATAAAAGCGCGAAGAACATAGCAGTCTCCATTTTCTTCTCCACATTCCCTCATTCCCTACTGACAACCAATAAGTAACTGATAAATCCCAAACCCTATACATCCCCAAGCGAACCGTAAAATCCTCTTTAGAGGGACCCCATTCCCTATCAACAACTGGTCAGCAGCGTTGCCTAGGGGTTGTACTGAGAAACTCCCCACACGCTGAGTCTCCCCGCATCACCGGTGAAGTCTAGAGCCTCGGCTGCCAACTTCAGAGGACCGAGCTAACGGTCTGGGGGTCGGAGTCTAGGGTTTCGGGATTAGGTTTCGGGGCTGAGGGTTTAGGGATTGGGGGCTAGGGTTGTAAGGTTTAGGGCCTCAAATGTTCAAGGATTGAGTTTAAGAAATAGGGCTTGGGGTTTAGGATTTAGGGTTAGGAATTGGGTCTCCGATTTTTGGGTCTAAGGTTTAAGGAGTAGGGTTTGGGAATTAGGGATTAGGGTTTTGGGGTTGAGGTGTACGGTCTTCGGGATAGGGCCTCGGTTTAGGGTTCGCTGGAGAAACATGAGAATTACCAAAAATGGAGATTCAAAGGGAAATCACATGTACAATGGAATGACAGGGCTCGCGTAGCAATTTCCATGTATCCGGGGAACCCAATATATAGGGACCCCAAACAGGACCCCGAACTCATGAAACCCCCACATAGGGGCTCATAGGACTCTTCGCTGAGAAGGAATTTGTTCTATGCATGTGCTCCTTTTGGGGGTACCTGCACTAGGATTCAAGGATTCGGGCTTTCAAAGACACAAGCCTTTGCCGCCAAAATGAATTCAAGATGTGGCACAAGATCTGAGACCATGTAATAGTTTCCCAAAATGGGGGAGCCCAATATAGACCCCAAAATATTATAATCCTTATTATAAGGACCCCCCAAAACGTACCCCAAAATTTTGGGAAACCCACATGTATACGCTACCGAAGCTAACACGGCTAACACCCAAAGCGTCTTCACACGGGCGAGCTCCGATCCCACCTTGCCTACGCCTGACACAACCTGGGTTGCTGTTCAGCAACTGAATCTAAGTCACTATATTGGGAAACACTATTTTTACTATATATATACATATATGTATACCCAGTATGGTAACTTAGTTTAAGTTCCTTAACAGTAACCCAGCAACAGAGGTCCAGAAATGCTAGGGTTTCGGGGTTTAAGGCTGGGGCGGTTGGGATTCGGACCTTGGCACCCCTTGTTCGGAGCATGGTGGGAGCATGATGCAAGCGGAATAGTACTACTCATCAAAGCTAGATTGCCAGGCCTGCTAGCGAGGTACGAGTACTATAACAGTCTAAATCATTAACAAGACTACCTTGAGGTGCATTTGAGGAACCCTATGCTATACTTGTACCAGGAATCTGAGACCATAACATTGGTAATTATCTTGGCTTCCAGTCTTTCAGCACAAGGAATTCGAGACCACAATATTGGTACAGCATTACGGAATTGCTGTGCGACTGGATGGAGAGCTGGTACAAGCAACACCAGAAGCAGACTAGGCCCATCCTGTGGGAAGTCTATCCCTAGCAGCTGCTGAAATCAAAAAGGAGCATGGCTCCCGAAAACAGGACAACGCTAACACCCCCCACTAAACCCTGAGCCCCAGATACGAAAGCCTCATTCCTAAACCCATGACCTAAACTCCTGAGCCCTACATATACCCATACACTCCCAGCCTCCAACCAATTTCGTATGTCTGTTCATGTTCACTCTCGATTATCTCAAGACACTGAAGAATCCGGGGGCCAAGCCCTAAACCCCTAAACCCAAAACCCGAAAAAACCTTAAACCCTAAAACCCTAAGCCCTAAAAACCCTAAAACACCTAAACCCTTAAACACCTAAACCATTTAAACCCTAAACCCTAAACCCCTAAACCCTTAAACCCTTACCGACTCTGGGGGCCAAGCCATCATCAACTCCACCTCCCTCTGCAGTCTGAGGGAGAAGGCCTCGCAGGGTTTTCAGGTTCTATTGAGGCTATATGAGCTATAGTCTAAAATCCTTAAAGGGGGTTATATAAGTGATGATATAGGGGACTACCATATGGGTTACTACGGGGGATACTGGGAGTTTAGAGTCTATAAGGGGACAATGGAAAAGAAAATGGAAACTACTTTAGTATTCAAGGTTTAAGGTTTAGGGTTATATTGGGGTTATATAGGTTCTATTGGGGTTATATGGGTGGCTGGCAAAATTATGGGTCCCTTTTTGGGATCCCTATTATAGTACGGCACCTAATATTTAGGGTACCCAAAAAAGGGACCATAATTTTGACAACCACCCATATGAGGATAAGGGAAAAGAAAATGGAAACTACTACAATCTAGGGGTTAGGGTTTAGGGTTTAGGATATTGGGGATAATGGAAAAGAAAATGGAAACTATTACATTAATATAGGGTATGTATTAGGGTTTAGGATTAGGGTTATATAGGGGGTTATATAGGGGTTATAGGGAATATATAGTACTGGAATGTTCAAGTTCTGGGGGTGTGCCCGGGAAAAAGAAGTCTTCATTCAGGACGCACAGATTCCTAATCACTGACTGACACTCTAAACCCGAAACCCTAAACTCCGAAAACCTAAACCCTACACCCCCAAACCCTACACTCCGAAATTCTGCATCCTGTTTTGGAAGTCATTTAGAAAAAACAGGTCCCCTAGTTGGGCTCCTGGTCCCTAGAAATGTCCACTGGGCCCTGCATGATTTCTGGGGTGGTCAGGGGAGCACTGCAGCCCTGAAGCTGCAGTACATGAGCGATTGTCTAAACTGCTGGTATCCCCCTTAGTAGGCCCTATAGTAGTCCCCTATATAACCCCCTTCCAAGGAGTTTAGACTATAGCTCACATGGCATTCCTTCAGGCCTGTAAACCGCTAAAGTCCCGGAAGAGCACCAACGCGGCCGTCCCAGACACCTGGCACTGCTTCAGGGGTTTAGGGTTTAGGGTTTAGGGTTTCGGGTTTGGGGCTTCTTTGGTGAGACCATACATCATACCAAGGTAAAAAATCGAAATACTCATTGAATTAAAGGTCAAACCGCTTGAGCCCCACTCCTTCTTGTGTATTCCTCATCGCGTGGCAAGCCACCGGAAAATTGGCTACAGGTGACTTCTTGTCTACTCAACTGAACAGAACTCTTCCATCCTGAAACTCTCATAACGTGATGGCTTTGCATTTTCAAGCATCTTACACAATCACTTTGCTTCCGAGGGCGCATGCTGAAAGATCAAAACGCTCGAGGCCTCACAGAAATAAAGGTAAAGCAAGCGCCTCAGCTTTGAGACAGAAGCACCATCAATGGAAACGCACAATTGCCAACTTTCGTCGAAGTTAAGGCCCCGACACTCCCACCCCGACCTTCAAAACCTCAAATTGATAACCCAGAACTGAAACCCATGGGTCAAAAAGAGAATGGAAAAGAAATTTGAAACTACCGTGAATGAGGCCTAGGGAATTACTTGAGATGGCGGCACAATTAAGTTCATTAGATTGCTACTGGTAAGATGATCTAAGTGGACATTTCTCAAAATAGGGGTCTCCGCTATACACGTCCAAATGCTAGGATACTTTTCACAGAAAAGCCCAAACCCTCTAAGTCAGGCCCCTAGGGTCTAGGATCTAACAATGGCAGAAAACAGAAGCCTTTTTTGAGCATAACCGAAGCTCATAAGGAACCTAGGACCAAACACGGGGGGCATCGGGTCTGCTGCAGAAGCCCGAAGTCTGTATGTATATATATATATATACATATGCATATCTTACCCTAGACCGATTTAAAGTAGTTTATGTTTTCATCTCCATTCCTCCACTCGTCTATATGACCCACAGATTTGGTGTCGTAAAATTATTTCCATTCCTCTATATGACCCACGGTTTTGGTGTCGTCCCCAATTGAACCTCCCCTCTTTAGATACCCACCAATATTCGTAAAGGCCCCATGCACACTCACCAGAACTTAAAATACCATCCTACCTCAAATAATCTAGACCTTAGCTAGTTACAGTTTTCAAGTCCCCTATACATCCTTTAACCCTACACCTTCAAGCCCCCAAACCTGACCACTCGGGATAATGGCAACTACATTAAAGCCCCCATATGTTCCTATAGCACACCTCTTACTGGCTGGGGGGTCAACCCGAAGCCTTCAACCCTAGGCACTAAACCACTAAACCCTAAACCATAAAAAATAACGCTCAAAACCCTAAAGTCTAAAACCCTAGACAGCAAATCCGAAACATCCGAAACCCTGTGTTCCTCAAACCCTTTCAAAAGCACCTCAGGGCCTTAGGGCCTTACGGGCTTAGGGTTTTTACAAGCACCCAAAAACCTTTACTTCACCCCATGCCCTAAATCCTGAGCCCGGAATCCGAAACCCTGAGACCTGATGTAGACCCATGATTAATAAACCACCTCCTCTTTCAGGACCTAAATATGAGGATCCCTATAATAATCCCTATTAAGGGGAAGGGGTTTATTAATCATAGGTCTGGGTGAACCCGCTTTCTTCCCTTCAAAGGGCTCCTCGGCGGCAAGCTCCAAGCAGCGGAGCATGGACGTCAGAGTAGGAAGGGAGGGAACCTCAGGGTGGGTACTTGGAGGGTCATGGGGACTCAATAACTATGTTAATAATGTGGATAATCGGGGTTACTATATGGGTTTTAGGGGTTATTAACCTACTTAGTAAGTCCCCCTGACCCTCCAAGTAGACTGTCAAGAAACAAGGGCACACTTTTTGCGTGTGTGTGTGTGTATATATATATATATACACATGATGTATGTGTATATGTTTAGCTGCGATTGAGGAGTAACAATCGTGAATTTCAACAGTACGTTTTGCTTGTTTGAGGGGACGAGCTTGGGGATTTAGGGCTTTGGGTTGCTGACACGTGGGCAGATTAAGCTTAGGCCTCTTGATTTGCGTGAGCACTGTGTAAGAATGACCTATATGGCATCACGAAAGCAAGAGCCCGCAGGTGACTGTACGGCCACATTTCCGTTCGCGTACCGTAAAAAGCAAACGTCGAACATCCACAGGTGTGCAATTCAAGGCGTTTGGAATGCAGGAAATAAGGTCCAGGGACTTTATGCCTTTTACGCTGCAGGGCATTCGGAGGGCAAGTTTGGTGTATAATTGGGAATTTAAGCTTAGATGAAGGAATTTGGGGTTCCTGGTTTGGGGGGAGTTTCGGCCCCGGAGCTTAAAGGCTTAGCCAGACAATTCAGAAGAAACAAAAGGCGTGGAGGAACGCTGCGGGCTGTCTGATTATGCTTTAATTGATTTTTTGGGCTGGGCCTTCTTTAGGAAAACACCCGGTCTACTGATTTTGCTGTTCCCACGAATAATGATGTACGCTGGATGCATTGCCACTTGAGGGGATTCTTCTTGTCATGGCCCCTTCAGAGAAACACATAAATTTGAAAAACAAGGAGTTGAGGGTCAGGTATTGGATGTAGGTGCGAGTTTTCAGGCCCAGGGAACTGACTGAGGTCACAGGATCTGGAAGAGGGCCCCTCAACAACAGTAACATGAGCCTCCAACAAACCAGAAAGAGCCCGAACCTAACCTGGCGGCGGTTGCATTAAAGGGGTATTCTCTGTCCGCTGGCTATGACTTTATTGGCGCATTGTTCGATCCTGAACTATAAGAACCCAAGCCCAAAATACCTGGCAGGCTCTAAACTGGCCTTTACTTAGCTAGGAATGAAGGAATAGATGCTTATACTAGTCCCTAGAAAGCCCATTATAATAGTTCTCCGTTTTCTTTTCCATTCCTTCATTCCCAGCTAACCAAGGGCCAGTAAACACTGAATCCGTTCCCTGAGGGCCCAGGCATCGGTCTTTTGCATGAGCTCCAGCATGGCCAGGATCATACCCGCATGCCTTTCCGATGCACAAAGCTTCCTACAGGGTAGGTAAAGTAGAAGAGCAGTGAAGCCAAATCTCCGCCTATGATTATCAGCATAGGGTTTGGGGATATAGTTTACAAGAACTAGTTCTTTATGCAGTACGGGTACAAGGGAGGAACATTTGTGAGTATTACAGGTGGCAAGCAGGGAATGAGGGCATGGGTGTCCCCGTAGTTATGAGTGTCAATCCCCACCAATCATCCCTAAATTCCATGCCTACCTCGCCCCTCCCCCGCCCCCCTGCCCCCAAGAGTCCCCCCCTCCAAGCACCCTTGCCAGACTCTTCTTACTTTGTAAGACTTACTACGCGCTGACCTCATGGGTCTCGTCACCCCAGTTGTGGGTATTCAAAAATAGCAGGGCCAGTGCGCTCAACGCGCAAAACGCATTCTTCTGCCAGCAAACTATGGGACCCCCAACTCTTGAGAAGCTCCCAATTCAAGAGACCTTGGCAATCTGAAACCAACCCCTCAGCTGCCAAAAAAGATAAATTTAGGGTTTGTGGCTTTGGGTCTTTCGCTTAGGGTCAGGCTTTCTAAGCCCCTCTGAACGCCTTGATTGAGAAACCTATTGCAGCCGCCGCTGTGGGGCTCTGAAAATGGGGTCCCTCCAGGACTGGACACAAAAAAGAGGAACCCTGCATGATAGGCAAAGTACTCAGACCAAGTCAACGAGCAAGATGGTTCCAGCAATTTGGCCCGTAACAAGGTACTACCCAAACATGGAAGTACTTACATAAAGTCTCGAAGATTACGGCCCCTGGCGTGAGCAGTTCCTGGAATATCTCCAAAAAAGACTGCACCTCCCATCATAATGCCTCGCAGACAGGATGCCCAATGTTGAAAAATTGCCCCAGCCTTCTCGGGTCTGCTAGAAGATTCACCAAGAAGCCCAAAGTATGGCTGAAGTCTCCCAGGCAAACCCCTAGACTTTCTAAATCCTAAACACTTGCCGGATCTCAGAGCCAATTGCAAGGCCTCCCCGAAAAGAACCCCTAACGTTTTGGAAGCCCCATGTGGGTGGTTGTCAAAATTATGGCCCCCTTTTGGCTACCCTAAATATTAGGTGCCGTAGTATAATAGGGATCAAAAAAGGGACCATAATTTTGACAACCACCCATATAACCCTATATTAAACCCTATACAACCCCTGTATAACCCATTATAGCAGTTTCCATTTTCTTTTCCATTATCCCTATATAACCCCTAATATTTTGACAACCACCCATGTGTGGAAAATCACCAAAACATCTCTCAGATTCCGACCCAAGCTGTGCTGTCGTTTGATGGTTGGAGACAGTCGTGACTTGAAACAAATCCAGAGCCTTGGCTTTCCAGGTCAAGGTTTAGGGTTTAGGGATTTGGGATTAGGGTTCAGGCATGAAGGTTTAAAAAAAAAAACAGCGGACTTTTAGGGATGAGGGTTTAGGGATTAGGGTTTAGGGTATAGCCCTGGCTTTCCGGATTTTAATGGAGAATGACATGGAAACTGGGATTGAAGCCCTACGTCTCTTGAAAGGGTATTTTTGGATAATGTATAGAGCCTTGGCTTTCAGGATTTAGGGTGCAAGCAAGGTTTACAGTTGAGGGCTTGGGGTTGAGGACAGGGGCTTTGAGGGTGTGGTTTAGGCCGTAGGGCTCAGGGTCAGGTTCGGGGTCGGCGGTTTAGAGACAAGGTTTGTTGCTGCAGCGATGGTTTTTCATTGTACTCGCGAAAACAACAACGGTTTTCTACTCCAAGTGCTACTGTGACAATGCTGGTACATGGCATATTCCAAACGATTGCTGATGGTTGCGGACATCGTCGTTTGTTTCTGAAGCTCAAACACCGAAACCCACAACTCTGACGTTTTCTACTATTTTCTTGCCGTTCACGACATCCAAGAAAACCCTCCACATGAATTGGACCTAAACACTAGTGAATGCAAGACGGAAGACGTTAACATGAAGAGGAGCTCCTAAATTCCCATCCAGCATGAATGCACAATTCTCAACTGCAAGCTGGCTCCTTTTTGCCCAGGGTGTTGTGATGCATGGGTTGCATGAGTAAATCGGTGGCAGAAGATGCCTGTGGGCCACGGCCGTCACAGAAGTTACAGACATCGCTACCAAAAGAAATCTCCTGTAGAAGCTCACCTAGTTTGCTCTGGAACTCTACATACACGCACCAACAAAGCTGTGACTCATGTAGAGGTTTGCAAAATTTCCGTGGAGGGCCTTGACCTTCGCTAAAGGTGCGCATTGAGATGGTATGTAGCGCGCTAAGGGGAGAAAAAACTTCTCCGCGCCGAGTACTGAGCTTTCCAAAACCCTCGACCCTAACTGAAAATCTAAAACCATTGCCCTAACTACCTACCCTGAACCGTATAAAAGATGATAGGAGCCACAAACCCGCATGCAGACACTAGACACTTAGTTCGCTTAGATGAAACGCGTCCCACAGGACAAGATAGGCGGAACGCACGACGAAGACTCTCCACTCCCAACTCTGCACTCTCCACTCTCCACACTCAACTTTCCACTCCAGTTTCCGCTCCACACTCCTTTCTCCATATTCCACTCTTCACACTCCATGCTCCACTCTCCCCTCTCCAGTGTCCCCTCTACCACTTTCCGCCCCAGATTCCTCTCCACTTGCCCCGCACCTCTCTCTCCCGACACGTCCCATCCCCGTGATTGTTGACACTTTTGACACACGACACGAAGACGACGCTCAGAAAGCAACGACTGCTACGAGGATCGTGACCCCGACAGGTCCGATCCCCATGACCATTGACACCTTTGACGCGCCACAAGCCGAAAGTCATGACAGCTACAAGGATCGTTGCCCTCGCGCGGTCCATCCTACGACGCTCTCGCACTGACGGACGCTTGCGAACGCTTGGCGAACGCTTGGCGAACGCTTGGCGAACGCTTTGCGAACGCAAAAGCAATGACGTTTGGTCACCTCGCGCACCTCCAGCCTTTAGAAGGGAAACCCCCTCTGCGGAGCATCCGGGAACATGATCTGAAGCCATTTACTCTTGAGCTCGACCCCAACAAGTTTTTTGCCACTGCAAACAGCTCAGACTTGAAAATGTCAGCCAGCTTTTTCCCCACGAAGTATGTGGAAACTAACGATGGGGATACCAGCCAAGAGATGCGTGGTTTCAAGAAGCAGCGCGCTGAAGCGCTTCTTTTCGGGGTTCGGGTCTAGAGGATCAGGAGGCTCCTGTAGCAGGATTTAGGGCCTTCAGGTTTTGTGGTTGCACGGATTACGGAATCTAAAAAGTTTGACGCTTTACTAATCTTTTGGGACTTCGATTCATGTAGTCCTGAGGAGCCGGCAGCAAGGAGGACCTGATTGTGATCATCCAGCCTGGCAAAGGACTGTGGGGACCTCTCACCACTCACGATTCTTGTAGTGCATCTTCATAACGGCACCCTTGGCGTGCTGTTGTTAGCAAGGACCGTGGTGGCCTTCTGGAAGATCTTTTGTAGGGACCCTTTGAATTTTGCAGACACCTTGGGGACATATTGAGGACCCTGCTCGTATTGAACAGTATCCATACTACTAAATTTGAGTTTGCTATACAGAAATAGGGGTCCCGTGGTAGACCCCACAATAATATGAATCCTTGCTATAGGACCCCCAAAATAGAACTCTCCTCTTTGGAGACCCCACATTCACAACTGCTGGTCCTTGGAGTCGTTTTGCTCTGATTCTCCCTTGTCCTGTAGCATAGGAAGGACGTGCAACGCGCGTGCTTTCGTGGTGGAGCCCTGTAGATACGTAATGAGGGGGTTTGGATTACCCCAACCCGCCAACGTAAGGATCCCTAGCATCACATGACTCATATAGGGTCCTGATTTGAGAGCTAGGGGTTACTAGAACCCTCGGTTGCCTGCTTTAGGTCCCTAGATAACCCCAGTTTCCGTTTCATTGTCCATTTTCCCTCCGTTCTTGAGTTTGGGGTGTCCCTCACCGGTAGAGACTCAGGATTGTAATAAACGAGGAACATCTTAAGCCCAAACCCTGGACCCCTACAAGTTAAACCGAAACCCTTCTACCTACTACAGCTTGAAACCCCAAATACCTGGAGACCTAAACGCTGCACAAACCGTGCAAGAAAGTGAGGCGTGTCCACTGGTCAGGACTGGGCTGGTGTCCCAGTAGGCCTCTCAGAGCCTTAGAGGAGGCTGGAAGGCTTTGAGTTTGGGAACTAAGGTTCAGGGATGAGGGGGTCGGGCTTGTGGTTTCTGCAATCGGTCATTGAACGACTGTGCCAAAGAACATCACTTGTGGACAGTTATGGGGATCATGATTTAGGGATGGGCGTTCAGGGTTGACTCTGGGGACCCTAAGGGTTACCAAGCGGCTAGGTACCTTACTTATTGAGGATTGCAATGGGGGTATATGGGCTTTTTTAAAGAGATAGAATTTATTACCTAACTCGCGGATCCCTCGAAGTAGGGTTCAGGGTTTGGAGTGGAGGCTTTGGGGTGGGGAAACTTGAGACAGTGAGGGGTAGCAGAGAGACCTGCACAGAAAAGAGATCCTTCTGAGCTACGGTCCATATTTCCTTAAGCCTTATGCAGTTAATGAACATGGGCCCTTAACACAGGGGATTTATGAAAATATACGGAACTACAAAAGGGACACCTACGTCCACCCTTGTCCTTTGGTAACCCTCATACTGACAGTAGCTCTTCTGAAACAGCACCAAGGCCGTCTTAACTTCGATAAGTCCCTATGTCAACACTGATAAAATGGAGTCAGCATGTGTACTACAACCTCATATTCCTGATGAGGCCTTGATATCAAATACTAAGGTTCACATCAAACCACGACCCAGATATACACCTCCAAATAATTAGCAGGGTCTTTGGGCAGGATCCCAAATAATGGAACTCATGACCTCTAGAAACCCCACATGCTCGCCTCCAAACATGAGAACCATCACTTCTCGGCCCAGAACTACTCAGTAAGCAGCTAAAGGGGTCTTAAAGCGTACGATTCCGTTGTTCCTGTCTGGTTTTGGGTTGAAGGCCTTGTGCTTTGAGAGCGTCATGGGATTGAGTTTCAGAATTTTAGGCCAAAGGGTTTAGGGTTTAGGGTTAGTTTATGACAATTTCTTCCCACCGCAATCTTCCAAGAATTGCAATGGAAAAGGTAGCTGCAATTCTGATGATGAGGATGAGGACCACGACAAAACCTTCCGGCTGCAACCTCTTGAAACTCTGGAATCCCTGAACTCTGGGAGCAACGACATGTCTGGCCTACCTGGTGCCCAGAAGGAATGAGGGAACGGATCCTCCTTGTATAATTCTCAACAATGAATAACAATGAATGAGTCCCTATCGGGCATTCTCCCATTCCGGAATAAAACCCCAGCGAGTGGCAAGAGCTGAAAACCTGATGGATAGCTGAATCTGGGCGTTTTTAACTTGATGTCCAGGGTAAACCTAAACCCGACAACCATAAACCTTGAACTTTAAACCATAAAACCAATATCTTGCATCCCAACCCTCGACCCAACAGCCCTAAACCTTGAAATTGTACTCTGAACCAGAAGCCTTGAAGAATAAGGGCCCCAAAGCTTAAACCCTGAACCTTGAACCCCAAACCTTGATCCCTAAGTGTTGAACCCGAAAGCCTCATGCTTCAATACGAAATCCTCCCTACGGGTTCACTTCTAGTGGCGCCCCTCTGCAGGCTGTGCGCTCTTCAGATTGAGGTTTTTTGAAGTTTCGCGTTCGATTGGCTGGGGTTGTGCAACTTCAGCAAGGTATCTATAGAGGGCTAGGTCTTTGCTTGGGTGCACGAGGAACTAACAGGACAAAATACATGTGCGAAAGGCGAAGGTGGTGTGCCAGATGCTGGAATTGGGCTGTCCGTGTTGCCTGAACCTTTTGTAGCAGCATGGATGAGCAGACGCGATGAACAGCATGGAAGAGAATGACATGCCCACAGCTGCTGTAAGAAAAGAAGGGACACTGAGAGGCGCCGTGTCAACAGACTCCTGCGGCAGTTGGAGGGTTTGGCAGTTGCCTGCAACATTGGGGCCATGCTGCAGCCTGATCTGCATACGATGCTACTGCCGCTGCTGCTTCCGCTTCTAGCATCTCTCTAAGCGATGCTGGCACGCAAGGCAATTTGACTGGAAGGATTGGTGTCTGCTGGACCTGACGATGCGTCGGGAATGCGAGAGCTTCCGGGCCCGGCTTGCGCAAGAGAGCCGAGAGTGACAAAAAAAAAGGACAGACAGTCGAAAGCATGCAGTCATGTAAGCCGTAGAACTGACGTAGTTGTCCACGTAGTTACCCCCCCACCCCACCCCTCCGCTAGTCAGCTGACGCTTCACGACGGGAGTGTGCGCGCGCTTCCGCGCTCTCCGAACATGATTTTGCAGAGACTGGTTAGATGTATGGAACGCTTCAACCACATCGGCATGCAGAAAGTACCACGCCTGGCCCGCACTTCCACTACTGGCATGCAGCAACACCCAGTGAACAAAGTCCATACCAAAGCAACAATACCAAACCCCACCTTTGTAAGTGAAACCGTTAGCTAAACTCAGACCTTGAACCCTCCTGAACCCTGAACCCTAAACCTTGAACTCTCTTGAACCCTAAACCCTAAACCTTGAACAATCTTGAACCCTGAATCCTGAAACCTTGAATCCCAAGCCTCAAACACCCGACCTCTGTCGCAGCTGAGGCGGATGCACACGCGACAATTCCGTGTGGGAGCGAAAGGCCCAGCCTGAGCCAGCCATTTACATGAGCTATTGTCTAGACACCTAGTATCACCCTTCCCTAATATCTTACATTATGGGGGTTTGGGTTTACGGTTTAGGGTCTAAAGTCTTAGTATCCCCCTTAATAAACCCTGTGGTAGTCCCCTATATAACCCTCTATGTAATCCGCTCTAAGGAGTTTAGACTATAGCCACATGGCAATTCTTTTCAAGGTCTATAATCCCCCTTAAGTACATAGACTATGGGGTAGATGGGGATCTTATTATAACAGACCCAAAGCCATATTCTATCTACTTAAGGGGGACTATAGGGTTTGGCGCTTGGGGCGCAAGGTTTTGGGTTGTAGGTGTAGGGATGGAGGAACGAGGATTCAGGCTTCAGGTCTTAGTGTTTGGCACATGGGCTTCAAGGTTTTTAGGGTTTGAGCTTGGGGTCCGGAAGGGTATTGGGGGGGCTCATGAAGAAAAAATAAATGTCTTGTGCAGAAATTGAACTTACTGAAAAACTACCACGGGCATTTCTCATAACAAGGGGCCCCTCGACCCCCAGAATGACATCCAGAAAGTCCAACATGCGGCAAATAATTTGGAGAAACACGGAGGCACCACCAGCGTTCTGGATCAGCGTTTTGGCATGTGGGTGTAGGGCTTCGGGATCAAGCTTATTGCGGGATTTGCACCTTGGGTTTGGCGATCGCGGCATGGTGACTTGCAAGTGCTACTAGAAGTATGAATGCTATTTTGGAACCTGTTTGCTACTGTCAAAGCCCTAAACCCGCAACCCGTCCCTATTAGATATTTGAAGTCCACACTCACGCAACATGTGGTAGTTTCCACAAACAGACGGAGCCCAATGTGGACCCCCAATTACTCCCGACTATAGGGACCCCCATAAAGGGACCCCTTGAGGATGAGGTCAAGTGGAGAAAGCCACTAATGTAGGGGCACATAGAGGTTATATGGAGAAGTGCCAATAATGGCAAGTCAAACGGAACATGAGATAGAAGCCGAGGAAAAATTGGGGTAAAGAGGGATCATGTAATGTAGGCGCCTACATAATGACCATCATCATTGTGGAGTTCATTTGAGGCACCCTGTGCCATAACAACACAAGGAACCCTAGGACCATGATATTGGTAGTTGCCTAGGCTTCTGCAGTACACAGAGATCGTAGCGAGGTCACATCACATCACTCTTTATGTCAACATTGCTGGCACCTTCGAAGGCCTATTTTCATGACCTAGCAGATATTCTCTTCTCATTGGATGGGGAGGTATGAAAAGAATTCCAACGAACATCGCTGGCTTTCGCCAACCTGATACCAATAGAGGCTCATACCCCTTCTTCCCGGCTCCTACGTAGTATGTTCTGCATGCCCTTGTCTTGATGAAATGAAATTAGCACAGGGACGTGCAACATCATGGAGGGGGTATAGGCAAGTATCCTAGGAGAGATTCCTGTGGGACTCTTGATTTAATCATGCTCAGGGAGACTGGGCTGTTACGTGAACGAAGAGTCTTCGAGCTCTCCGAGTTACCTCGTATTTTCCACCACAGGAAAACATACGAAACCCCTTGGAAGCTTAAGAACTACACTTCACAGTAACTCATACAATAAAATGTCTGAAGCCGTTCAGGTGCTGAAGATTCAGGCTTTGTTGGGGCCACGAAGAAGTTTCCTCTGAGCTTCTGACATTTGCGATAATTGTGAAGCTTCGGATCGACCTGAGACAGCAAAGAAACTTGAAGGTTAAGCGTTTACGCTTACAAGACTAAAGGATTTAGGGTTTAGGCTGTTCAGTTTCTAGGGAAGGTTTCAGGTTTGAAGCATCTGCCTCAAGATCAGGGGTCTGAAGCTTGGTGTCAGGACATCTTTGGGTTTACGTTGAAGACCTCCGAGATCAAAAGAGACAATGTTCCCAATTCGTACCATGGAGTTCATGTTTGCTGGTTTTGGGGCTCCTGCACAGGTCCTGGGAAGCTATGACAATGACCAAGTCCACGTCCTTGCATGTAGGTTGGATTTCGAAAAATCTCAGATCACAGAATTTCGGCGAAGGGCTGCACTGCCGTCAATTCAGCGCAACCAGAGAAGGCCAACGTTTTTCTTGCCAGATTCGCCGCGCTTGAAATTATGCTGTGCTCTGGCTACAAAGAAACAAAGGGCTACCTGGCTACCTCGCAGACGTATCTGTTCGTGACTATTCCTCTAGATCGCACCCGTAGCTTGAAGCCAACGCACCGAGGCCCTCAATCCAAAGTTCTGCCAAAAAAACACGCTCACTGTAGTCGCGGCCACAACAGATTCAACAACCAGACAAAGTGGTCAAAGAAACCTACACTCCAGCAAGAATATGAATCCTGACACAGCAACCTTAAATCCTGCAAAACTCATGTTAATCCTCACCGCGATCCCTATAAAACAAAACACAAAACCCTTTACCTCTGAATCCGGAAACCTAAACGAGGAACCTAATCTCAAAATCGCAGAAACCCAAAGATTGCTGAACTCCAAAACCCCGCCCAGCCGCCACCCAAAGCCCCTAACCCTAAACCCTAAATTCTAAACACCTGAGCTCAGAACTCTGGCCGAAGCGGGAGTCCAGGATGGCTCCTGTAACCCTCAGCGCCGCTTCGCCTGGCAGAACACAACACGCCCTGTGTTGTTATTTAGTGGATATTTATGTGTGTATATATATATATATGGGGTTATGTAGGGTTATATGGGGATTGCATAGGCGATTTTTATGCGGGTTTCAGTTTGAGTGTTTAGGCTGTAGGGTGTACAGGGTTTAGGGCTTAAGGGCCGGGATGCAAGGGACAGTGAGGATCTGCTGAGCAAGTCGTAGGGTGGGATGTATGAGAGAAGGCCTGGGAACCTAGAAGAGTAGAGCTAGCGCCTGGGGCTGTAGGGTATGGGGATGTAGCCGTGAGGATGCAGAGCAAAAGATTCAATAGAGATTGTTGATCAGGTTGTGGAGGGATGGCCAAGGACTTAGAGTGTAAGATTTAGGCTTTAGCGTGTAGAGTTTCAGGAAAGCGGGCTACCGTGCAGGGTAAAGAGCGTAAAGGCGTGAAGGGCATCAGGTTTGGGATTCAGGGAATAGGTTTGGGCCGTAGGTTTACGGCGTGGGGACAAGGGGCAAGGTTATTTTTGTTTAATGGATTTAGGGTTTAGGCTTGAGGTAGAACTTTTGTTTTCCGACAGGTGGGTCAGGCTTTAGGGTTTAGGGCCTAGCACCAGTTTCAGGATACTGGTTTAGGGCTCAAGGCTACGGGTCAAGAGTAAATTTGGCTTTGGGGCATGAGCTGATTTGCGCCTGCAGTTTGGGCCTTTGAGTTTCGGACTCATGTGAAAATTAGATGCACGGTCACTAAAACACATTAACATTTTTTGAGCTTTTGCCGTCTTACATCCAGTCAACCCTGAAGACTGCCCCGAAATAGTAGGCCCATGGTCATGGGCTGGGTGTAACGCAACAGACATAGAATGATGGTGATTTGGGATTGGGCTTGGATTCACCCTACCCGCAGTCTTGACACATCGCCCCAACCCTCCCAAAGCCTAGACCTGAAACCCGTGACCCAAATTCAAACAGCCTTGCGCCCAGCCACCAAACCTCAAAGGACTAATCCCGAAGTCGGGCATAAAGTAGTTCCCATTTTTCCATTATCCCAATACAAGCCCCAATATTATATCTATTTAAGGGGGACCATATACCCCCCTTAAACCCTAAACCCTAAACCCTAAACCCTAAGTCGGGCATTCCTTGCTGAACTGGCTGCCTGCGTCAGGACCGACTGCGTGAAGGCTCTGGAGCCTCGGCGAAAATTTCAGATGCGCCACTGTCTAAACTCCTAGTATCCCCCTTGGATAATGGAAAAGAAAATGGAAACTACTATTTAGGGGTTAGGGTTTAGGGTTGGAGTTATGGAGTTATTTGAGCCATTGTCTAAACTCCGAGTATCCCCCTTAATAATGGAGAATCAAATGGAAAAGAAAATGGAAAATTAAATGGAAACTGGGGTTATATAGGGGGTTATAGTCTAAACATGTCTAAACTCCTAGTATCCCCCTTAATAAGCCCTATAGTAGTCCCCTATATATTCCCCTATATATCCCCCTATATATCCCCCCTTTAAGGGGTTTAGACCATGTCTCGGATGCTACTTACAAGGCTGAAGTTGGAAGGTTGAGGTGAGAGCGCGCTCGCCAAACCCTAAACCTTGAGGTTTGGGCTGTAACATCTGGGGTCAACCTAAATCTTTCCAGGCGGCCGTGGCGCAGAAGCGGCCAGGGAGGATTCAAAGTCTGAAGCAAATCTAGAAAGCGTTGGGAGGAATCATGGACTTGTCTCTTTTCATGCAAGAAAGACCACGGCTTTCTTTCAGCATCCCTATTTAATCTGCGGATCCCTCACATACCGCATTTGTGGTGAGAATTCTATTTCTGGCCCCCAACTTGGTCACCCAAAATTCCTACCTCGTATCATCTTACAAAATCCCCGGCATGCTACATTCAGTGCCCGCGACTAAAAGGAGGAAAGTCATCGACTCCTTGCGTCGGTCCGGAAGATCAACACACCTAAACCCTAAACCCTAAATAGTAGTTTCCATTTTCTTTTCCATTATCCCCATACAACCCCAATATAACCCTAATATATCCTGATTCCAAGGACCTGGAAAGGCAGCCACCATACACGGTTTGGGGTTGAGAGTTTAAGGGCTTAGGGTGGAGGAGGGAATCATGTACAACATACGCGGTTAGGGTTTAGGGTTTAGGGTTTAGGGTTTAAGTGGTGGAAGATTCCCTCCATCAACAACATCTGGGTGATTTACGATGAGTGTGATGTCGGGGGAGTCTCAACATGATCCCTGCCTAATAGCTAGGTGTCCTATTCCCTCAACCCTGATGCTCAAAACCTGTAACCTAAACCAGACTCAACCACTTAACAGCAACCAAGCATTCGATTGCAGGCGCGCCATGTCTAGGCTTGTACCCTCCGCCAAACTAACTTCACGAAAAAGAAGCGTGCGCTTTTGAGCATTAAGGGTGGTCTAGCCAGGGTCTATGGGGCATGCAAGAAGCTAGTACGCACAATTTCGCCAACCTGCAAGATAGCCGCAAACTTATTTAACTCCGTCCCTAAATCCTACGCCCTTATGTCACCAACCCTAGACCTCCTAAGCCCCAAAACTCAAACGTGAACGTTCAAAGTCATTAGGGGTACCTTAGGTCCCCATAATAGGGATTGTAATATATTGGATCTATCTTGGAGTCCCCCTATTCTGGGAAACTACCAAAATTCCCACATGACCCTATATACAGTAACTTCCATTTACTTGTCCATTTGAGTCTCCCTGCTTCCTCTATAACTCACCATACACATAATCCCTAAACCCTCTACCCAAAACCCTAAACCCTAAACCCAAATAATCCCTAAACCCTAAATGATACACCCAGATAGGCGCCAGACAGCTCACAAAGCTCCGACAGCAGTCCAGGCCTGGTGACCAGGACGTTGGACATGTTCCGAATTTAAGGGGTGGTTTATTGATTACAAACCCTAAACCCTAAACTGATTTATAGGCTTAGGGTCGAGGGTTTTAGGATTTGGGAATTGGATGTAAGGTTTGGGGGTTATAGGTTTGGGGTCTTGGGCATTGGGTTATAAAAATTTAGAGGGCAGGCTCTGTGGTTAGTGGGGCCTTAGGTTCAGGATCTTGACATCTTCTGACCCTACTAGAATTTGGGGCCTTCCTTGATGTCAGGACTATCTAGAATCTAGTGTAGTGGGATCCAAGTTTGACAAGCCTGTACAAGGACAAGTTGTTTAAGATCAAATGTGAACCAGTTGGGACCATTGAGTGACTCCATTGGAAAGTGTCTGTCGAATCCTGCTGCGGGTATGCATGACCCCCAATGCCCAACGCCAATCCTCACACCCCAAACCTACCTACTTGGGCCATTGCTTGGCTTAACCTCTACTAACCTGTGTACCGGGGTATGTGAGATTATTAACGTTGTAATGACAAGTACGAAACACGTAGCTACTTCCCAGTCCCAAATGCGTGAAAGAACCACCATATGGGTGGTTGTCAAAATTATGGTCCCTTTTTGGGTACCCTAAATATTAGGAGCCGTACTATAATAGGGACCCAAAACGGGACCATAATTTTGACAACCACCCATATGATTAACCAGTGTGAAGGAGGGGTTTGCATGAGCGGGGACGTGCCTCGGGGTTCAGGCCACTTCACTCAGATGCGTTGCATAATGGAACATGCAGCGCCTTTAGAAAACACAATCTCGACGGCTCGCTAGAAACCCAGAAGTTTCCAAGACAGCTGTTGCACAAGTACTGATCATGGAAATCATGCTTATTGACCAAAACCCGAGCCCGCCAACCGAATCCTTCTGAGGCACAAAGGAAAGGAAAACATACCTGCAGCAGCCTGCCCCGTTACAGCATGCCTGCAGTTCATTAAGGGGTGTATAGGATGTAGGGCTTAGGGACTAGGAATCCTCACCATATACGTTAATCACAAACAGTGCTTTCCCTAGACGCCGCAACCTAAACCATGCATCGGACCTCTTCTGCAGGTACTGCTGCAGCATGCTGGGACCTCAGGAGCAGTCATGCTGGAGGGCCTGAAGTCCTGCCAGTGAAGACAACTCAATGGAGCTCAGCGTCTAGAATTTAGGGCTCCCGTCACTTACTTAAGCAAAGCCTAGTTGTGCTTTGAAAAGCTTTTGCAGGTTGTAACGAACTCCAACTCTTCGTTGCGTTAAATTCTTGCAACTGCTACCTCCCCCAAAAACATACATGGAATCTGAAAGGCGGTCTACAGAAATCACTATCCTTTACGCATAGTATCTGGTGCACGTTAAGTCAAGCTATTGGGAGAGGGCACTTCCTGAAAAAGTGCCCTGAATACTCACTGAGCAACGACCAAACAAGCCTAAATACTCCTCAACTAGGCTTCGACAGCCCTGCACACACACCAGAATGCTACCCTAGTACATTGCTGATATGGAAATATATTTTGAGTCTAGGACTTGAGGCTCGCTCCACCCTCCGCGCACCAGCGCTGTAAGACTGCGAAACAAATCAAGAAAGAGAGTCGTGTTCAAGGCTATATAAGGTTCCATGCTAGTTTGTGGAATTGTAGAGAGAAGGGGGCAGGGCTCAGACCTAAAGAGTCCCCGCATCCAACTGAGCTCCAAGGCCAATGTGCTTAATGGAGTTGCAGATGGCCAGCAGCGCTATGGCAACAACCTGATGGGAGAGCGCAGGAGCGCAATGCCAGAGCCTTTGTAATTAGAGTCTATATCACGTGAAATCTTTGATGTTGTCTTGGCTGGGTTGCTGTTGAGGATAACGAAGTTGGTATAACAAGGAAACCCTGTTGTTTACTTTATACTCATATCATGGTAACATAACTCAAGTTTCCTGACAGCAACCCAGTTGGGGTCTGCTCAACACCCACGGTCCGGGGCCAAGTTGGACCTCGCCACGCAGTGTAGGTTTTTGTTTATCGCAGCTGTCTCCTGTTGCGAATACCAAGCTGGTAAGGTCAGTTTACAGCTGTGGTTGTGACCGCGGTGTAGGGTTTCTGGCTTAAGGTTTTAGAGTTCCAGGCTTCGGGTTCCTGAAGTCTTGTCTTTTTGCTGGTGCCTCAAGGCGAAGTGGGGCAGTGGATGAATATGGTCATCCCAACATGATCCCTATAGGCGGATAAGAATACCGGTACTCATTCCCCCGCTCCCTGTTTGGAACTGGTGCTTTTAGCTCGCACGTGCCCTTCACTACATTTCTGCCTCCACAAGCCCCCGAACTTTGACCTAATCAACCCTTCCTGAAGTATCAAGCCCGACATCCTCAGAGTATGCCCCACAGAACGAGAAACAGCGATTTTGCTGAAGTCGTCTTTGCGAAGCTTGTCCGTTTGCGCGTGTTGTGACGAACTTCTGCAGATCACGTGGGAATACCCAGTAGGGTATCGCGAGGTGTGTCAGACAAGGGCTACATTTTGGTTGCGGAGCTTTTAAGGATTAAAAGGAGCCCTTAAACTTCTAAATCTTGAACCCCTGACTCAAATCTTGTAAGCCCTGAACCCTTCAACCCCAAACCGTTGAGCCGGTTTTTTAGCCAAAACACAGAGATCCAAGGATGAATTGGTCTTTTGTTCTTTTTTCGGATTCATGCTTTTTGGTGTGTTCAGGGCCGTCAAGCTGCGAGACGTACAACGAGCCGCCGCGACCTCGAATCTTTGGAAGGCCCTAAATAAATTTGGGAGTTTCCCACAATTAGGGGTACCTTTTTGGGGGTCCCAATAATAGGGACTAGAATATTTTGGGGTCTATATTGCGGCTCAATCCTTCCATGGGGTCAAGGAATGAACCTAAACCCTAAACCGCGTGAATACTACGTCCTCGCCCCCAATTCGTGAACCCTTGACCCGGATCCCAAAGTCCGAATCCAAAACCAAAAGCCTGAACCCCCAAAGAGATCAGCAAAATCTTCCCCTAGAAGAATATGTGAATTAAATGGAGTTTATATAGGGGCTATACCGGGCAACCCTAAACCCTAAACCCCTAAACCCTAAACACCCTATTGGGTATTGAATGATGAGTTCCTTCCCAGGACGCCTGGGTAAGCCTGAACCCGAAACTTGCAAGCCCGGCAAGGCCTCCTGTCGGCCCTCCATTGTCCGAGCACGACACCTGAGTAAGATTATGTTCCTTATATAAAATACTATACCCCCAAAAGAGGATATAATCTTACTCTATATTGGGTACCATAATATCCCCAAATAAAATGCTACTCACCTGGGTTTAGGGTTTTGGGTTTTATTTTTGGAGATTGAACCGCAGCTCGTTATATTGCTTGGTATCCAAGGACCATTCTGATCTTCAGCCCCTGTACAACCTGATGGGACGAAACAAACACTGTGGTTTGCCTCAATCATGGTCTTGCATTGGACTCCTCTCTTGGCACGCTTAGCTTTTGTCCCATCTCTGGTATTCTGTACCGGGAGCAAAATGTCTGGAATTCATCGAATGAGCGTGCATTGACAGCAAGGTTCCGAAAGGGATGAGAAGATCTCCAACATCGCGAGGATCTCGGGTTAAGCCTCTGATTTTCAGACAGCCTCACGGCCTTAAGAAAAGTTACTTAACATAAACAAAACGTACTCACCGTAGTGACTTCAACGGACTCTTCACGGCTTTACTGAACGGACTGCCTTGAAAATCAAAACTGCAAGGTGTCCTTGCCACGTTCTGAGCTTACCATGAGGGAGCTTAGGGCTTGCAATGTGGATTCTCAGAACAGGCGAGCCTGTTTGGATCCTGCATATAGTCCTAGGATTTGTCAGCATCCGCCTTTAGGACTATGCGTAGGAAGATCCCTCTCCGTGTAGGGAAAGTTTGCCAAAGCTCTCTTGAACAATGATATTACAAAAAGAACATAATGATGTTGGACCTGTCTGCGCATGTCTTATCTACAGGTTTCAAAGATTGCCGGTCCTGAATGCATACGCGACACCATGATTTCTACCTTTCCTTTTTGGAGTTATCTGGCCTCTCAGACTGAGGTTCATGAGTTCCACTGAAAAACCCCGTGACGTGGCTGTAGCACGATGGTCATAAACTTCTGGTGTGATGCACATGCTCAGATGCTCACCAGAGTCGCAGCTGTAGCACGACAGCCTCAGCCAACCATGCACCATTCAATACTTCGCCGCCCACTGGAGAATGTCCTTGAGATCATAACAAGTCTAGGTAAAGGCTTGACTTACGCCTTCTAATGTTCATGCAAGTCTTTCTAGACCAGACGTAGCTCTTTGGCTTGTTCCCAACGGGAATCTCAGTATGTACACACTGATTCGTCAGGAAACCCACACGCTCGGAGCAAAAACTGCAATACCATGAAAACCTTATCTCATGTGCAAAAAGTTTCGAGCACTGCTGAATTGGACACCGAGACGGGACATGCTTCAAAAGATAGTTTACATATGAGCCTGAAACGTTACCAATATCACTAGAGGTCAAGTTGGAGCACTCCGTACCATACAAGGTATCTAGGATCCCAATATTGGAAATTATTCGAGTCACTAGACTCTAGACTATGGGCACAACTCAAAACCCTAGCGAGATGCAGCTGGATAAGACGACGAGACCGACATCCTACATGGTAGTTTCCCTAAATTACTGTTCCCAAAATGGAAAATTTATATAGGGCCCCGTATTATACTGGGAACCCAAATATAGGACTCCGTATTATAGGAAATTTAAAGCCAAAACCCACATAATACTTGGACCTAGGCTTCCCATACCATCATTCGCCAATCGCCACAGCATTCTGGTGGTTCAGGTCTCTGGGTTCAGATATTGGGCTTCAGAAGCCCCTACTTCTAGTAGCCTATCATACTCCCCAAGATAATCCCCTATAAATCCCCCCTGTAAGTTGAAGAGTAAGGTAGTGTCCGCAGCCCCTTCCCACCCCATCTCCAACAGTGAGCGATTTCAATTCAAAATATGGCACCTGCAATTGAGTGCTTGTTGAATTAAAACAGCGCGCCGTACATTCTACTGCTGGGTCGCAATGCAATGGGCTTGCAAATTTACAGGAAGCACTTTCACAGGAATTCCTTAGGCAGAAGGTTTGCAAAAGACTTCCCGCAATCCCAAAATGGGCCTGTTCCCAGGGATGCTTAGGGTACGCTTTTCTGAGACATCCCACATTCCTAAAATATGTGGGGGGGTTCCCAAAATTAGGGGTTATATAGGGATAACGGAAAAGAAAATGGAAACTACTATTTAGGGTTTAGGGTTTCCCAAAAAATTAGGGGTACCTTTTTGGGGGTCCCTATAATAAGGATTGTAACATATTGGGATCTACATTGGGGTCCCCCTATTCTGGGAAATTGCCATGTACCGCGGAGCTAGCGTGTTGTTATACTTCGTCAACCCGAAAGCCAAAGCTCAGCTTATCAATCCGGATCCCAAACATGACTGACATCTAGGAACGGAGAGACCAAAAACTTCGGGCGGGCCGATAGCGCAGAATTTCACCAAAGTTAGGGGTACTTTTTGGGGGCTCCCTATGATGCGGATAACAGTAGATTAGGGTCCATATTGGGCCCCCCCCCTTTTTGAAAAAGTTACCCCTTGTCGGGAGATTCAAGACGCCCCCGTTTTGAGTCAGCACCACAATGACCAACCTTTCCCAGGCAGCCCCGTGAGCTCCCCGCACCTAATGTAGACGTTAGGTGGACCCCCCACCCAGTAATAGTGACTATAAGGGATAATAGGGATTATACTAGGGTCTAATATACTACTATTACAGGGTGGGGGGTCCTCCTAATGTAGACCTGTGATTAATAAACCCTTTCCCCTTAATAGGGATTATAGTAAGGATCCTAATCTTAAGGCCCTGAAAAGGAGGGGGGTTTAGTAATCAAGGGTCTACATTAATATGAAAAAAGCGCTTACAAAAATGTGGAAGCTTCTCGAAACAACCCCTATGCGATCCTTGCAAACATCCCCTATGCGATCCTTGCAAGGCAGTCCACTAATTCTCGTATGCTCCCATTATATCCCTTTCAAACCCTACAGTCCCCAAGGTACCCCTGTTTTGAGAAACCACCCATGTAGTCAGCAACCAAGCCCGGTCCCTGCGTGACCTGATTGCTGAGCATGGGACTGGTCGAATTGCATCAGTGACTAAGGAGGATTCCTGACAAACTTTCCCAATTGGTACTTTCTTGGTGGCTGAACCAAACAAGATTGCATTCCTCTCTCTACAACCAGAAGGAGAAGATAGTCCTATTCTGGAACTTGACCTAAGAGAAAAATTCACAGTTAGGCTTCAGCTTCTCCCTACCTACAGGTATGGAAGGCGTATACTCGGTATCAACTGCCCAGTCTTTCCGGAGATTTTTAGACAGACGAAAATGGAACACTCAAAAAAGACCCATACCATTGACCATGCTTTTGGACAAAGAGGCAGCTCATGTGAGGGCATCTGGATTGGTTCTTTTCTGGGAGCCTTTGGCAGGGTCTGATTGTTTTTTACGAAGGTACAAGTTGGGCCCAAGTTTGAGAAGGCACCAACCCAAAGCCGCTCAACCGACCCCTTGTAGTTCCCTGAGCTTCGGATAAAGCTTCGGGAATGGATGCCTCCAGAAGTCCCCCAAATAACCCTTCATTCAACTTGACTGGGATTTCTGCGCAGCTGGCAGGCACCGCTAGAGCTGTAAGTCCCCTAACATTAGCCTTCAGGATCTGGGGGGCCTTTAATGTTTTTAATGTTTCGGGTTCAGGGCTCCAGGTTTCCGGATCACCCTGTCCCCTTGCTCATGGCTGAATCTGTACGGCATCTAGCTGCAATGTGAAGCTTCACTCTAGGGTGAGGCTTTAACAGGTTGATTGGTGAATATGAATGTGTCGAAAACAGTTACCCTGAACATGGAGATGTTCGGTCTGATACGCCCTAGACAGTCCCAAGTGCAATTTCTGCAT
Organism: Symbiodinium pilosum; assembly: GCA_905231905.1. Lineage (NCBI taxonomy): Eukaryota > Dinophyceae > Suessiales > Symbiodiniaceae > Symbiodinium > Symbiodinium pilosum. The sequence continues at coordinate 30,254 of CAJNIZ010044807.1, forward strand.
TAACCTTGAAATCCTGCACCCCTCTGTTCCGCAGAAACCCGAATCCCTCTTTTTTGTGCCTCGAATTGTTTCTCTAACACCTCGAAGGACGCCTCCGCCTTTGCGGTGTAGGATTCAAGGTTCAGGGTTTGGGGCTTTGGGTTGCGGACCGCGGGTTTAAGCAGAGTTAATGGTTTCGGGCTTCGGGTTGGGGGGTCAGGGTTCTTCAGGGCTCAGGGTTCAGGTTAATTTAGGGTTTAGGGCTTAGGGTTCGTGGTCACAATTTTATGTTGGGGCATCCTCCCTAGCTGGTAGAGCGTTTTGAAATCAACTTCTTACATCTGCTAGACAGGCCACCGCGTGTTTTGTTTGAGATTGGTACCACAAAGGGCCCAACATCCGCACCACCCGCCAAACGTGCTCATCGCGAGATTTTCTCTTCCTTTAATAAAAAACGGAAAACGGTCTAAGGAATGTGTCTGCATCGCGTCAAGAATCATGACGACTGTCAAAAAAGTACCAATACGAACATCAGATTAGTATGCATAGCCATGACTATGAGAAGCAGAAGCCAGAAGCTTGTCCGGCCACGTGCATTTTAGGGTTTTTGCTGTTCTAAGGAAATGGGCGCAGATGGCACCGCAACAGGCACTAGGATCTTTGGTCAAGTTCCTGCCGGGAATGGGAAGATTCTTGAGACTACATTCGATGTCCTGCACTGGAATTGCCCAGCAAAACATATTATCCCATTCTGCGGGCCCCGAAAAAGGGACCGGTAATTCTCAGAAAGACCCATACAAGAGCATTACCCAAAAGACGCCTCAATGGCCCCCATTATTCATTAGTAATCCCCATACATCCGCAGGGTCCCTTAGTTTGCTGGCTGTTAGTAGGAAACCCAGGAATGGAAAAGAGAGCAGAAACTACCTTAATCTTGGCTGGGGAATAGTGGCCACTACAGCGATCCTTTCCTCCATTCCCCACGCACAACCGGCAAGCCGGGGCTAAGCTTTAGGCCCAAAAACTGAAAGCCTAAACCCTGGACCTTAAACCCTCAACCCTAAACCCTAAACCCTGAAGCCTTAAGTCAGAAACTCTCAAACCCTAAACCCTAAAATCCCTGAAACGCTGAAGTCCTGATAGAAACTATAGTCTAATCTCCCAGCAATCCTTAAAAACCCCTACAGTAGTCCGCTATATAATCCCCTGTACAACCCCCCCTTGAAGGAGTTTTGGCTCTAACCCCTAAACCCTAAGCCCGATATTATATGATCCCCTATATCGCCCCCCCCCCCCAAGGAGTTTAGACTATAGCCCGTATGACCCAACCCTATATATCCCTCTATATCCCCATACGACCCAACTATAGCTCATAGGAGAGTGCTGGGGGCGGAACAGAGCCAGCCGGGACCTGCAGTGAAGCCAGGCGCCAGCGTTGTGCGTTTGGTTTGGGTGTGGGATTTAGATATACAACTTAGGGTTTATGTAAGGTGGGGGTTTGGTGTAGGTGTTTCTCAAGCTTTTGGTGGCCCATAGGGACCGCAGGAATGTATGGGGCTTATAGGATGATTTAGCATCTTATTTGAAAAAAAAGCATTGGACAAACAACGGCGCCAAATGCCTTAAGAGTAAGCACCTAGATGGTAAAAGACGGTCCTCATGTTCTATAGTCCATGAGTATCCATTTCGAAGCCTTACATGGGATCTTCGTCAATAGAGAGGCTTGAGACTTGACCGAGCGATCCAGGCCATTGAAAGCCTTACTGACAGTGTCATTGTAGGGTTACCGCAGAGATACTGCAGGACTTCTATCGGATGGTTACTATGTGGTCATTCTAGGAGTTGGGGTTTCTGCCTTGGCTTTCGCATAATCCCCTTTACAGCAGACATGCATGAACGGGTTTCAGCATGCAATTAAGAGCAGACTGCCTTTGGGTAGGGACAAAATCAGGAGATTGAACAGGTCGTGGAGGGAGCCCAGGCTCTCAACTCTCATTGCCAAAGCTAGACTACTGTTAGATGTAATTACTACTACGAATATTATTACTCTGATTACAATTATAGCTGCAGGGCACTGTTCTTTCGTTTAAGGTGCAGAAAAACTGACCCTGATCCTGGTGGGAATACTGGTGATGAGGATTGCCTGCGGCCTACGACAATGGGGAAAATGCTGTTTCACTTTGTTTTGTCGTTGAACACTGAAAAAGATCACTGTTCGAGGATGACTTTTGGAAGTCTGAGTCTGCATGGGCCTTCTACATAGGTAAGCTTTTGCCAAACTTGCCTGACTACACCGAAAACCCTCAAACTGGCCTTCAGTACGGAAGGCTCGGAAGGGTCTGCTCCCTGGGCAGCGCTTGAGAATCTGTAAGGGCTGAGGCGTCAGGATGCAGGGTTGAGGGTTTAGGGTTTAGGGTTTAGGGTTTAGGGCTTAGGATTTCGGATTCAGCGTTTTGGACTTGGGGCTTTAGGCTTCGGATTCAGCATTTAGGACTTAGGCTTTGAATTCTGCATTTAGGCCGTGGGGTTTTGGATTCAAGGTTTTCGAACTGGGCATGAATACAGTATCTAGGGGTTTTAGGAAGTGCGGCTTAGGGTCTAGGGTCTAGGTTTTAGTTTAGGTGTTCGTGATTCAGGAATAACCTTGTTGCTGGGTCTGATGGTCGCATCACGAATGCAAATTATGATACACAACCTAGGCAGTGTGGACCGTGGAGTTTCTGGAGCTCGTGCACTTCAGTATGAAGCAAGACTTCTTCCATCAGCAGCAATCATACTCCACGGGCTGGAGAAAGATGATTAGTAACAACCTGACTCATTCAAACCATAATGGAAACAATAACTGCGAGACTACGAACAACAATAATGATAACATAATGCATAGTCAGTCAAGTACTGTTCAGAAAACATTAAAGATGATTCTAGTAACACTATGTTCGGATGGATCGGGCGAGCAGAAAATGGACTCCAACCAAAACGGAACTGAACCCCAAAAAGGACCTACCCGAGTCCAAATGTCATTTGCAGACGCGCGTCCCTGAAACACTACAACGATGGAGATCCCACAAGGCCTAGGGAGACCAATACATCCCTAACCTAAGGTATCTGAAGCGGCGCATACATGATAGTTTCCCTAAATAAGGGCACCCCAATGTAGACCCCCAAATGCTTTAGCCCTTATGATAGGGATCCCCAAAAAGTACCCTAATTTTGGGAACCCTAAACCCTTATTCCCAAACCCTATATAAAACCCTTTCTAACTCCTATAACCCATTGAAAAGTACCCCTAATTTGGGGGACACCCCTGCATTGTCACTCAGCCCTGTGCATTTGCAGGGACCTCAAACTCAAAGTCCTCCACGGCGCAGTCCTTCTGGCATACTGCTTAGGGAATAGTGTTTAAGTTTAGGGTTGGAGGTTGATACTAATTTTTTGGTGTTATATTGGGGTAATATTTTGTTTATATTGGGATAATGGAAAATAGAATGGAAACTACTGGAATAAAATCCGTTACTTGGCGGGTCAGGGGAACTTAGTAAGTATATTAATAAGCCCTAGAAAAACCATATAGTAGCCCCATTTATCCCCATCATTAGCCTACTTACTAAGTCCCCCTGACCCTGCAAGTACTAACAGAATATACCAGAATAGCACAAGTCCCAAGTTATAAGGTACGTGGATGCAGGTTTTGGAGATCAACCATTTCCGTTTGAGTACTACCAGAGAAGGAACAGCTTCTGTTGCAGCTCCCAATTGGGCGCCCCCCCGCAAGCTTGGGATCATAGTCAGGGCTTAGGGTTTAGGGTTTAGGGCTTTTTTTGTAGGACCTTCTCTCCAGCGGTTGAATCCGAGGAAGTGCAACAACTGCATGGCAGAGTTTAGGGTTTCGGGATAAGGATCATGATCCCCACTCCGCACGTCTGACAAAAGCCTGATGAGTCTACTCTGGATTATTCTACTTGAAGGTTCCTGGTAAATTATCAGGGCATTCCAAACACCCCAAGTTGTGCTGTACCGATAATTAACCACCCTTATAGCACACCTAACAACTTCCGATGAATCTTCAAACAGAATCGTTCAACATGACTTGGCTATTCTGCCTGCACATCCAACATGCTAACGAGAACAAATCCCCTTTGAGATTATAGGAAGATACCTCATGCGCCCCCATAGAATTCGAAGTAGGTTTACGGCTGAGAGTTCAAGGTTGAGGGGTCAGGGTTTTGGGCTTGATTTTGTTTCTGACTGCGGGTCAAGGTTTAAAGGGCTCAGGGCTAAGGCTTAAGGATGGAGGCCTAGGGTTAGGCTTTGGGGTTTCGCATGTGAGGTTTGGCGTTAAGAGCTTGGGTGCAGCAGGCTCTTTTTCAATGGTTTTGCTTAGGGCTTAAGATTTGGGGTTAAGTTGAAAGGCTTGGGGCTTACGATTTGAGGTGTAGGGTTTTTTGCCCTTGGGTTTAGGGTTTCGGGTTGCAGCCTGGGGTAGCTAACAACAGAGGGACTCCCTCCCGAAACATCCATACCAAAAAGGTATCCATCGACAGATCAACACGGTCTAGAATTGCCACTGACGGTCCAAAACCCTGAGCCCCAAAGAAACCCTTCGAAACCCTAAAGCCTCAATGAACGCTGCAAGCCCCTAAATGCGCACTTGGAAATCCTAAAAACGCACTCTGAAAGCATAAACATGCACCCTGGCATTTTGACCCTCAACACAGCACGCACCTCTGTGCAAGCATCCTGGAAACCCTTGCTCCCAAGGACGCCTTAGAAAGAATCGATTGAATGCTTCCGGATGGGATCCCCAGATTGGATTGAAGGTTCAAGATGTAGAGTTTCCAGCGGGGTTTCAGGGCCTTGGGTATGCTTCAGCGCTGGATCTCTGACACCATCTCATGTTTGATCGATAGACTGTTGGGGCTCGTGTTGAGGATTTCAGCTTGGGATCCCTGAACGTGCTTGGGTCATGGGGACACCTTCCTCCAACTCTCATTTACAGTCACGGAATCCGCAGAATTGAGATTGCTGATCTTGTTTTCTTGATCTTGCTAGCACAAAATAATTCTAAGATTAAAGTCTTGGGTCCAAAACCCGAAAGGCCCTTCAAGCTTGGGACATAAGGCTTCGCTTGCAACAGCCGCCAGTAAGTCTGCAAACTTGCCGGTTTCGGGATCTGGGGCTTGCGGTTTTGGTCAACATAGGTATCTGTACAAGATGTTATACCCCAAAATACGATGCTGCATTGCACTTGGGCTCCAATAAGGAACTTTTTAGGAAATTTAGAGGGCCCTAGAGCTTATGTATCCCCTTATAATCTTGGGGCTCCTTAGAAGGACTTCAGCCCTGAGCACAATGATATAGCTGTAAAGTTGACCTATACCTATCCCTTCTAAACGGACCCCACGTGGCAAAGTGTAGCCCAGCACGCATCAAACCTCATGGCAGAGGCAGGTTCCTAGACATGGAAGTTTCTCAAATGATCCCTACCCTATTCTTCAGGGGAGCCTTATAATCCTCTTATAACCCTATATATGAAAATCCCTAGGGGTTCCGAGGGTGCCCCCTTCTGAGAAATCACCAACATCCGAGAAAGTAAAGCTTCCCAAAACTGGGAGTGCTCAGAGACCCTGTAAGATTCGGAGACGATAAGTGAAGGATAGGGGTCCCCCCAAGCGGAAGGGCTTTAGCTTCAGAAGCTCCTATGTCCCCAAAAAATGCCTACAAGCGCAATGCTTGTACTTTTTGTGCGTGTTCTGCAAAGCTATGCAGGGCTGATGGGCTGATGGCTCCTTATGCTTGAACCCTAGAAAGTCCTAAGCCCAAGCGCACATTCTCAAGGTTATCCTTCCTTTTCTCAGCAAACTCCAAAGCGTCCCTCTCATAACGCCGTGCAACAGAAAGCTCATGATCTCGAAGAAGCACCCAGCACGAAAGAGCCTTCTGAAATCTATGGCTGAGCTTGGTGCAGGGGGCACCGCAGCAGGCGAGGACCTGGCTACCCCAAAAAAGGGCCATGGTGTTTCAGGTTTAGGGTTTGGGGGTTTGAGCCCATTTGTGAAGCATGGGGGCGCGCGCTCGTCAATCTCGGAGATCTTGTTTGCACCATCTTGTATATCCTACACTGGTCCTAAACCCCAGGAATCTTCGTGCATTGGGGATCCAAAGTCGTAGGATCTGAGGCCGGCCGTGGGGATTTCAAGATCAGGTCTTGAGCTTGAAGTTGATGATTGCAGGAAAACCCTTCGCAAATCACGCTCTTCATCTCTGAAGGGGCAATGAGAAACAGGAGGAAGCGGGGAAGCAACAGGAGTGCAAGGATAAGCAATGAACCCAGGAATTATTCAGAATTATTCATGACACGCAAAGCAGCAGAGACCCTTACCCTCCCGTTGCCGACTGCTCCGAATCCACCGCTCACCAGGCATTCTACAACTAACTACAGCAAACTCCCTCACCCACAGTACCTCCCCAAAACTAAAGTGAATCCGGCACTGCCCAGATGTGACATGATAGAAGTCTATGTAGGCCCGCTGGCAAGATCCCATGTTAGTCTGGGGGAGGGTAGACCTCTCCACCTCATGTGCCAATATTATGACAGAAGTTGCAGTTAGGAATGTTTATGAAATATGTATCACCATTGACGACTCGAACTTCCAGCGGCAAAGCTTAAAAGGAATCAACGCCTACACTCAAGAAGGCAGATAGTACAACTGAGTCTTCCTGAGCACTGAGCACCTGGCTCTAAACTTTGCCGGGCACTCGACCCTGCTCCGTAGGCACAATTTGAGGACTTTACCGCGCGGCCAAAAAGCCACCAACCTAATCCCAAAGACTTTAGATCTCTCCGCCGCGGAACATCCTTCCCTTCGCAGACCCTCACCCTCAACCCACAGCCTCGAACCTCTGCATCCTAAACCCTAAATTAAATCCCAAAACCCCCAAAACGCGAAATCCGAAACCCCAATCCTAAACCCTAAAGCCTGAACCACAACCCTAATCCCAAACCCTACACCTCCCAGTCACGGCCTCTAACCTTCGCTCCATGCTCGCTGGGGCGGTGATGTGTCGGCCTCATCCCCAGCGGGCAACATGACTTGTTGGAGCTCAAGTGTTTACGATTTAGGATTCAACGGGTCCAGGGTTTGAGGGTTTAGGGGCTGAAGGCTCTCTGGGGTTTGGGGGGTTGGGGGAGGTGAATATATATATATATATATATGTCTATGTACACATAAGTACAGACTTCTGTACTTATATAATAGATACGTGTATGTATATATATATGAATATATATATATATGAACCCACACACACTACTCCTTGGCGCACATATTGAGCTCATTACAGGTGTCCACTCAAATCTGCCCTTTAAGCAGCTGCAACATGAGCGTTGCACGCTTCATAATGATTTGTACGAGGGTTCAAGGCTTTACACAGGAGGTATCTAAGGACAGGGATGAGACTGCCCACCAACAGCATTTAACAAAAAAGTGAATTCCTCGATTCGAGCGTTTAACACATAGAACAACTGAGGCTTCTGTGGCTGGGAACCTTTATAGTGCGAATCCAAGAATGCGCATGTGCTAGGATCGTGTGAGGAACCCACACACCCTGACTACAAAATTTTCGTTCGGTCTCGCTTGAAGTCCACAGGCATTCCCTGAAGCAAGAAACACCATTGCTTGCTGCTGGTTGCCTTACCCGCCCTTGATGTTTGCCACTACAAGGTTGGCCCAGCAGACCCATCTAAACCATGCATGTGGATGGTGCCCTAAGCCTTGTCAAGTGTAGGCTACTCACATACCCCAAGATTATCCTGAAGTAACTCGAGGATTTGCACAAGACCAAAGCGCTTCACCCTTAACCCTAAACCCCATAATATAGAGGCCTAAACAATTACTCATATCATTCTGAGGTCTATTTGAGGTAACATAGACTATAACTAGATAAGGAATATGGAACCATAATAATCTGTCAGAATTTAGGCCCCTATATTAACCTTAAATCACAACCATACTGACTCTTCCCACCCTAAACCGTAAACCTTAAATAGTACTTTCCATTCTCTTTTCCACTATCCCTATATAACCCCAAAATAACCCTAAACCCTAAACCTTGAATACTAAAGTATTTTCCATTTTCTTTTCCACTATCCCTATATAACCCTATATAAACCTAAAAAGGGCTCCCAGGGCCACGACTGGGAGGGCAGGCTGCCAGGCAGCGCAGCGCCTTGGCAGTCCCACAATTTGTGGGCTTATAGTCCCCCTTAAGTAGATAGAATATGGGGAGTAATATAAGGTTTTTGGGGGGTTACATAAGGATGATGGAAAAGAAAATGGAAACTACTATACAGGATTTAGGGTTTAAGGTTAAGGGTTTAGGCTTTAGGGGTTATAGTCCCCCCCCTTACGTAGATAGAATATGGGGTATATGGGGATCTTATTATAATATACCCAAAGCCATATTCTATCTACTTAAGAGGGACTATAGGGTTTGGGCTTTAGGGCTTAGGGTTCGGGGGGGCTAGGGTTTGGTTTTGGAGTCTGGGGCTGCGATTTTGAGATCAGGGTGAGGCTCAAGGCTTAAGGTTTCGGAGTTTGGGTTTCCGGGTTTGGGGCTCAAGCTCTCAACATAGGCAGGGGCTCAGGGTGGGATTGTGAGGAGATCATGCGGAAGGGGGTCGTTGCGGAGTAGGTTGGAATGATTGTGAGAAACTCCAATGCCAGGTTTCGGGCTTAGAGCGTACTATGCAGGTCTAAAGAAACAACCTGAAGTGTTCCCTGCTTCTAGATATGGATTGCAATTGCACAGCAGTGCTATTAAAAGCTCTTCATGCTCCAGGGTATTCGCGCGTGGACCAGGGGGAATGAGCCTAGGTTCTAGAAGGAACTTCTGGGGTGTAAGGATTGGGGCTTGGGCTTAGGGTTGAGGTGCTAGGTTTTGCGGCCTATCGTGAGCAGCTTGGAGGTTGTTGCTGAGGGAAGGTGTGCTCTGCATGTCACTAAGCTTCCCATTGGGGTTATAGTGAGGATGATATAGGGGACTATTCTTGGGATAATGGGAGATAAAATGAAAACTAATATATCATCGGGGTTATATAAGGGTAATGGCATTAGACTTTTTTAAGGGGGTTGGTGTTCCAGGTCTCCGGCGGTCACTGTAAGTAGCGGAATGCAAGGAATTGCTGTCAAAGGCCCCTACTTCCACATGGGAACTGTGGATGTCTCTTCGGCATCCCCTTTAGGCCCAGACCCTAGACCCTAAACTCTGAATCGCAAATCCCGAACCCTCAACCCAAAACCTCATTCCTACGCCCAACGCCCAGAACCCAATCAAAAACTTGACCGTAAATCGAAATAGCAAACCCATAACCCCGAAATGCTAAACCTACACACCCTGAACCCTACGGCCCAAGTCCTTTCTTGGGTCCGGACGCCAAGGAGCACTTTCAGCTCCGAGCCTGTAGTCAACATGATGCAGGTTCTTTTTCAGGTTTAGGGTTTAGGGTTTAGGGTTCCATTATCCCTGAATAACTCCAACCCCAAACCCTAACCCCTAAATAGTAGTTTCCATTTTCTTTTCCATTATCCCTACATAAACCCTATATAACCAGTTTACGGGTGGAAGGCACATCTGATCCATCAAAGTTTGACATTTTGGATAGGGTCTAGGGTTTAGGGCTCAGGCGAGTTGAGATCTGAATGAATACTTTCAAAGAAGTGCAGGACCATCTTTTGTGTGTTCTTACAACCAAGACTGCGGTATCTTGAGGACAGATGAGGAAAAACAATGAGGATCCCGCAGCTGCAGGCAAAATGGGAAGATCGAAATCTCATCTGCAAAGTCAAGACCCTCTTGGCGTGTCCCTTCCTTTTGCAGGCATTTTGAGCTTGCTTGGAGCCTTTGTGCAGCTAGATCTTTGAAAGTCTGAATCCGACAGGAAAGTGCCCAGCAGAGCCGGCTTTCCGATCTACCCATGAACCCCAGGAACACAGCATGACACAGAAACCTTTGCGCAGAACCCCTGCATAACTCCACCCAGCTGTGAAAGCCATCTACCGCTTGGTAGGTATAAGGCGGGCAATCTCCAGAATCTTCCTTTAAGAGCTTCCATAAGATGGCAGCTTTAAGAAAAAGCAGTCGAGAAGGCCTAGTACGGACCCGAGAACTACCAACCTGCCGTGGGCTCCCAGGACAAGCAGGGGCACACTCGCTAGCACTGCCATAAAAACCGGAGACCATGTACCGGCCGTTCAAAGTAAGCATACTCCCTTAACCGTAACCCTGAATCAGTTCAGCCAGTACGTCCCTCTTTGGCTTTGGATCCCTCTCCGGACGTTCAGCCCAAGAACGTTTGCAAAAGAAGGGAAGGCTGCCGCAAGTTCCGTGTGACCCCCCGCAATAATCTAGCAGCCTGGCACCTAACTTAAGTGGGATTTCAAGCCCTAAGCTCCACATCTTCGATCCTAAACCCCACACCCTCAACCCTGACTCATACCAAAAAACACATATCCTAAGCCCTGTTTTCCAAAGCCTAGAATGTAAGTCCTAAGGACGGAGTCCTGTAGGTCTCAAACCATGAAATCACATGCAAATCCTAGATCAGCCTAATTCATCAGCCCGAACCTCAACGATCTGGGAACTCTAAGGCAAACATCCTAAACGCAACCTCAACCCTTACTCCTAAACGCTAACCCTAAACAATCAAGGTACTCCATACCAAATACCGCACACCTTACTGGGGGTTAGCAGGGAATGAAGGAATGTATGATAAAGGGATCATATTCCCTTATTCCCTATTAACAACCGGTAAGACACACAACTTGCCGCGAGTCCACTCATCACTTGAGCCATCGTATCAATTCCTAGTATACCCCTCAATAATCCCTATAATACTCCCCTATAAATCCCCTCTGCAACCCGCTTTAAGGAGTTTAGACAATTGGTCACTTGAGGCATGTGCACTGCAACAAATCCCGGAGACGGTCCACAGAACCTCCAAGATTTGGGATTTATGGTTAGGCGTTCAGGGATTTAGAGATTTAGGGCATTAAGTATTAGGAACGTAGCGTTTAGGGATTTAGGCGTTTAGGATATGTAGTCTTAGGGATCTAGGGGGATTTAGAGTTGTGTGAGGGAATATTCGCCGATACTGGAAATGAGGTGGAAATGACATGGATACTAGCATTATACAGGGAGTGCTATGATTGCATAAGGCTTCCAGGGTGTCAAGTTCATGTAGAGGGCCGAAGCAATTAGAAAAGAGGTTTGAAGTATACCTTGAATATGGAATGAAATATATGGCAAGTTTTCAGGCGTCTACCTCTGGGTTTACTTGGGATTGAGGACTTTACAGCCTCAGGATTAAGATTTAGGATTGAGTGTTCAAATTTCGCAGTGGAGAGGGGGTTCATGAATGAAGATTGAGGGTGTGGCATCTTAGATTTGGGATTTAGGGCTTCCGGCGTACGGCTTGAAGTCAACAAGGATCAGGGGTCCAAGGTTCAAGGCCCGGAGTTTACGTTGAGGGTGTTGTGTGAGACGTAATTGAACCTCCTGTGCCCAAACTCCTAACAGTAAGCCTTGCTTACACCCGAAGTCTCAGTCATCGAAGGAAACCACCGGAAGGAATCCAGGATTTGGAGAGGCCTTTCCTGAAAGGCGGATCCCCCTGAACTAAATCAGCCCCTCCCTTTCAGAAACGCCCTTGTTGAGAAACTTGCAGGGAGTCCACCAAACACTACAAGACTTCTCTGAGCAACGAACCCGACATCTGTCATTGCAAATCTGCAACCTTCTCCTGATATTTGAAGCCCGATTCGGCACAACCCTTCCTTAACTTGGTTGGATCGCTTATCAACACAGAACCTAAAGCTACTGTAGGCATTGACACTAGCCAAAGCCAGCTGAGGCTTGAGAAATCGCTGTCAGACCTGTCAAGAACTAATGTAATCTCATCCACGCACAATCACCCCGCTTCACCGGTTATGCACTATGCAGATAGCCCCAACACCCAATTATTATATGCTGCAGCGGACTCGTGTGATGAGGGCCCCAAGATGACAGTGCCGCTGTTATTCTGGCTTGGAATGCTAGCAATACGGCGGATGGACAAACCCACACAACAACATACACTCACATACCGAGGCCCCAGGAATTGTGGGCCTTGGGAATTGTGTGCTGTAGTGTGCTTGGGGACCTACGGGATTTTTGTCCATCGACAGTAGCAACCTATTTTCTTTGTGTGTTTTTTGTCATAGAGCGCCGCCATCACTACAAACCGTCCTTGCTCAGCATCATTGCTAGACATCTGTGCGCAATCTATTGGGCATCCGAGAAACACCCATATCTCCAATTCGAAGATCTGATCCTAGCATCCCCTGGGCCTCGTCTTTTGAGACATGTTTCTCACACTTCTAACCTTAACATCCAACACCCCGACCATCCAGGCGCAAACCCTACATCATCTCCCTGCCCCAAAAAAAAGTGACCCATAGAAAGCTCTGATGCAAAGGCAGGCGCCTTTAAGCTCCTGGTGGAGAAAGACAAGGTCGTGCAAGACACGCAGCACCTGGTCACAATATTGAAACATATCAGCGCATCAGGCTACTACACCGCTAAACCTCAAACCCTACAGTACCGTTCATGCATTGTGTACTGGATCCTGCAACCCCCAAGGCCCAACAATCGTCCTCCAAATCCCTCAAATCAGTATAAAGTCCCCATAAACGACAAGCCCTCAACCCAAACCCTGGACGAGATCCAAAATTCCCGAAACTCTCAGCCCTAAACCCACAACCCTAGACAATCAACCCAAAACCCTTGATACAACAAACCCTAGACCCGTAACCCTAAATGGTACTTGGATGCTCCATGTTCTTTCTCATTTGATTCTCCATGTCCTTCCTCCCATGTCCTTCCTCCATCCCTAACTAAATCCTAAACCAGAATGCTTGCTGCCTTTTCATTTTCCATTGCTCTTTTCCATCTGATTTTCCACTACTTTCCCTAAACCCTAAACCCCAGACCCTAGACCCTAAACTCCAGACTCTAGCCCCTAGACCCTAGACCCTCAATCCTGCACACTAGACACACAACCCTAGACCCTAGACCCACAACCCTAGACCCCTAGAACCCTAGGCCCTACATAATCCCTATATGATATAGTAGTTTCCATTTTCTGTTCCATCATCCCAAAGTAAGCCCAATATATACCCTATAATCCCTCTATAACACCTATAATCCCTGTAGTTTCCATTTTCTTTTCCATTATCCTAAACCCTAAACCCTAAACCCTAAACCCAAAGTAACCCCAATCCCTGGCCTCGCAGACAAGCTCTTCGTCGGGAGCTCCTTCTTCGGCGCGCCGCGCAGGATCGGAGAAAGCCTGCCCGGATGAACCCTTTACGGACTATACGAGCCATAGGTTTAGGGTTTAGGGTTTAGGGTTTAGGGAAACTCCTAGTATCCCCCTTAAAAACCCCTATACTATAGTAGTCCCCTATATAAACCCCCTATATAGCCCCCTTTATGGAGTTTAGACTAAAGCTCATATAAGGTCGTGCAAGGATTACATAGGATTAAAGGGGCATCATCTGGGATGTTATACAAGGTGTTGGGGGCTTGGGGATTCAGGTTCAGGGTTGAAGGCTTCGCGTTCGCACTTGAGGCTTCAGGACTTGGGGTTTAAGCCTTGAGTTTGAAGTAAGGGTCGGATCTTAGGGTGTACGGTTTGGGGCTTATGACTCGATGCGTAGGCTTGAGCATGAAGAGTGAGCACCTCAGTACTAGAACCAACAAGACCTGCAATCCTTGCCAAAGCCCGTCTGGGTTTGGATGCCACATATATACACTCGCCAGTTCTCCTGAGGAGTCTTATCTACCTTCAGCAAAACCCTAGTGCAAGCCCGACTGAATTGGTGGCTTTAGGAGGAACCCTTAATGGAGACCCCTGAAGGTTATGGGTAGTAACATGAGAGAACCTGGTTGTACAGGGTATACGTGAAAGACTTGCGGGGGACTGAAGTGACAAGGTCATGGTGAGCATTGCAAGTTTTAGGGTTCATTAGCAGGGTTCACGATGAGAAGCAGGGACAGAATAGAAGAAGAACAATGCAGTAGCATGAGTAAGCATATAAACACGAACCACACTGATCTTTTAATCGTTATTCCGGTTGGTTTTGCCTATGTTGTCAAGGTTGAAACTGTTGGTGCTTTATGGAATTTCTCCCTGAAACCACGCAGTAAGCAAGCTAAATCCCGAGACCCCAAAGCCCTAAAAACTAAATCCTTCCATGCAAGCATGGAACCTCCAAAGGAGGCCACAAAGACAAGTATCCCTCTTCACAAGCTGCTGGGTCCTCTTCTGGCACTGCAGATTATGGCACCAAACACTTTGACGTATTAACACTTTGGCGTATGAAGCCGGACCCTTCTGGAAATGAACCATTTGTCCAGAGGAGAGCTGTATCATTTCCAAGTATGACTGACGGCAGCAAGCGCCGAAGCACAGTGGCAGGACATGGGTCAAAAAAAATGGGTTTAGGGTTTAGGGTTTCTAGAGCCCCAACAAACCGAGGATAGCTTGATTCTGAATAACCCTGGCAAGGAACACTAAAATGGTCACACACTGAAACTGCCATGAAGGCCTACAGCAATACCATTGCTTGTGACAAAGTGACTCCTACTTCTATCACAAACATGCTTCTTATTGGTTGTCCATAGTAAAACTATTAAACTACAATGACTGTTATCACAGCCACGACCACAGACTTACTGCACATCTGTACTCTTGTCGGTAGTGATTCGTATTGCTTGTTGCTCTTATACGTCTCCTTGTACTGAGCATCGGGACCCTGGAGCTGTTGCAGGCAAGCAACAGCCAGGATGCTGTCAAAGCGGTTCAGGACCGGATGCCACAAAGAGGCCACCTGCCATCCGGGCTGCTGAAAATGTAAAATTCTGGGTTCCAGGTCTGGGAGGTATGTCAGTCATGCTGGGAACTGCCCAAGACTACCTTCTACAGCAGCTTCAAACCCTACAGTCAGAAACTGAGCAAGAATACTGATTACATGCTTAGGGCCTTCGGGCTGAGAGAAACCTGCACGCCTTCTGATCATCCACAATATACAAGGGCATGCGGCATGTGTAGGGATTCACAAGAAATTATCCTGGAACCGGGCGGCCGCAGTAAGGACTACAGGGGCATGGCTAAGGTACCTAGCGGCATTTTGGAGTTCACGGATATCCAAGGATTGATGTAAAACGATTATGGAGTGATTTTCCAGACACACGTGCAACCTCAGAAGTAAATACCAATCGCACATCTAAGCCGTAGACCTAGAAGAAGACAGCATCTATGTAGTGGATGGGGAAGACATGCTAGTTCCCGCAGCAATCGACCCTGCTGAAGTGATAGTGCATCAAAGAGGGTCCAGAACAAGGGGGCTGTCCGAAAAAAGCACCTGAAAAATGATAGCATGCTGCCTGTAGGGAAATATATGATCCCAACCCTAATTCCTACATAACATATTCCCTTATTCCCTCCTGACCCCCAGTAAGAAAAGCACAAGGTTCGGGTTGGTAGGTTTTGCTCAGATACAACAACAAGGCAAATAGCCCACCACCACACCGATGAGTCTTGTAGGCGCTGAACTTCTGATTTAGGCTAGGGTTTAGGTTTTAGGGTTTAGGGTATGGGGTTCAGGTTTTGAGGCCTAGATCAGCCTAGATGAGTTTACCAGACCACTGTCTGACAATAAAGAAAGCTTTCTGGAGGCCCCTCTAACATTCGAAGTGACCACTGCCAAGCACAACACGAAGCACAAAAGGGATTCCCTGAACAGATAAGCCCGTTGTAGAGAGGCCTATATGAGCTACAGTCAATATTTCCCACTTATTTGATTGACATGGGTCCTGATGAAAAAAAAAAGTTAAGGACTACATACCAAAGGACCCCATGTCCACCTTAATGGTCCCTTGTTCAGCCTTATATTGACTGTAGCTCATATGAAGTTCCATGTTTGCAGGGGAGATCGTACTTTTGTACTGCCCCTGGACCTCAAACACTCTGCCCGCAGACAAAAACTTGTTTACGGAGTGGGGATAGGGGTTGTGGATTTAGGGATCGCGGTTTGGGAATAGGGTGTAGGGTTCAGGGATGTGGTCTCTGGCGTTACTTAGGAACTAGGGATGAGGGCTAATGGATTAGGCTTTGCGGATGAAGGGTTATCATAAGGTTTAGGGCCGTTTAGTGACTAGCTTGAACTTTATGGCTTAGCATGTGGGTTTGAGGCTTCAGGTTAAGCAAGCCCTTCTGCATCTGGCAGCTGATTCATGGCATCAAGTGTGGAGTCCCTGGCTCCCTACACCCCTGAGGCTTGAAAGCAGAATTCCCCCGAACACAGTGACCCAACACTCTTGCACCCATCCCTCAAATCGGCAAAACTCTAACTCCAGAACAACCCTAACTTTCCCCCGCCAATACCCTCGGTACCTGACTCCTTGGTGATATTAAGCATACATGATTTACATTCAACCTCACTTCTTTTTTACTCCAGCTTGGCTGTAAATTTCCCCAGCACATTTCTGAAGTTTAATCACTCCGACTGTTGCGTGGGTTGCATAGAAACAAAAAACGGCAACCTGAGATCTGAAATATGGTCGCCCAGGCAACCACAAGGAAAAGCAGCACAGTCAGAGTCAAAATCAAAAAACAGCCCGAAGTCTTGCACGCCAAACAAGCCCATACGCAAGACGCAAACCTAAATACCATCAGCCTATCCAGTTCCCCTTAAAACACTTCACACGAACTAGAGAACTATTCGTAGGGAATGCGAAAAGGGATCTGCATGACAGTCTGTACATACCCTTCAATTGTCATCTCAAAGCACTTCCCTACTAAGCACGAGGGCAAAGATCATCCGCAAAACCCACATACACCATCAAAAAAACTTCAATCTCAAACCTAAACCCCAAGCCCTAAACTCTATACTCATAAACCCCAAAAGAACCTCCTATAAACCCTACATATCTAAGGCAATTGCAGCAGGGAATTACCATGTAGGGAACTTGTATAACCCTTATATACCCCCCATGGCCCCTATATGCCTCCATATACCCTTTATACAAACTCCCCCCATTGGAAACTCCCCTCCTGTAGTTGGTCCTAGATATATCCACGTAGGGTTTAGGGCTTAGGGTTGAGGGTTTAGGGTTTAGGGTATATTCCCTAGTGAACCCCATAAGCCCCAAACTCCAACTCCTAAAGCCCTCAATCCCTACGTTCCCCTCTCCCCATCCCCTTAACCCCAAAGCCTAAACCTCGAACCCCAAACTTAAAACCCTAAGCCTAAACCCTAAACCCTAAACCCAAAATCCTAAACCCTAAATCCCAAAACCTCTAAACCCCCTGGGGTCCCAGCACATCGCTCCCATCGCTGTTTCTTCAGGTCTCGGAGCTGCAACAGGAGCTCGGCCTGCCATTTCAAAGGGCATAGGGGGCTAAAGGGGTTATATAGGGATAATGGCTCAGAAAATGGAAGCTACTATATTACAATAGGATATAATAAGGTTATATAAGGGTTATATAGGGTTGTTTCAAAGGGCATAAGGTATCCCTACACAATGGAAAAGAAAATGGAAACTACTACAGTATAGGGTTTAGGGTGTAGGGTCTAGGGATTGGGTTTAGGGTTTAGGGTTTAGGGTTTAGGGATTGGGGTTGAGGGCCTACTATGTGGGACACGGTGGTTATTATAATGGGCTGGTAAAGGGCTACTCCCTGGTTATCAATTATG